>JAPYYJ010002803.1:0-12308 GCA_028533885.1 Nasua narica | reverse complement strand
TATTTCAACATAAAAGTCCCCTAAAAATAGTGGTGGTGGTAGTGGAGATAGCAGAGGAGGAGTAGGGATGAAGCAAATATTGGGCTAAGTACTTAATATACAATACATGTATCATTTCATCTATTCTTCAAAACAACCTTGTGACTATAAATATTGTTACTTTTGTTTTATGATAACCTTCCCAAAGGAGCAGGAATCCGTAAACATAAGAGTGGTAGGAGGAAACCCAGGTAAGCAGGACATTCAAAATAGTCAACCAAAACAAGCAGGGCACAGATATGAGGAACTTAGAAGGGACACATCATGCTGATATTAGAAGAGAAAAATCTTACTTCAGAGTTTTGTTGAGTCTCCTTGTGAATGTTGCCCCTGGGTAGAGAGGGCTGATTTTAAATCCACCATTCTGAAACGATGGACCTAGAAAGAAGATTCCCACTGAAAGTAGCCTTCTAGTTATCTACCCAGCAAGCCAGAAAAATCTTGGGTTTTAAACTCTGATACTAGCATTATTTCTTCAGTGGTGAAAATATTTGAATGAATGCCTTCACTCTAGGTTTATTTTAATGGAATGATGAGGTGAACATTAAAGATAATAGACAAAAGTTAAAATAGTCTAGACTTCTGAACTTATAAAAGGACCAAAGTGAATAGTTTCCATCCACTGGCAATGTTGCCAGTGATGTTTCTACAGACTAAGTGCAGTAGAACTGCATGTAGAATTATCCTTTCCTCTTAAGTAAAAAAAAGCACACTCGTACATTTCCCAAATGTGACTCTGCACATGTAGTGAAGGAGTTACCATCCTCGCTCTCTCTCTTGAGGAATAATACTAAGTCACGAAACTTTAGTTTTCAAGGGTTCTGTTAGCTACTTTAAATACCTTTGACATGTGACCTAGAGTTGTTTAATTCAGTAAAACCAAACAGTTGAGAATTACAGAGAGAGCTTCTTTTAGCCAGATGCTTCTCATAGATCTGTAATATTAGTGGATTAAAGATCATTGATAAATAATAAAAAGTTGCATTTTCCAAATGGAAGAGATCCTTTAACCTGGCTCATTCCAACACTGAGAGAGCAGTGCCCTCTAGTAGTTGATGTAAGAAATATTATCCTCTAAGTGCATTAGATTTAGCAAATGAGGATTCCGCCAGTATCTGAGCGACTCTCAGATTCAAGTGGGTAATTTGACAATTGATTTTACCTTTTCTGAGCTATTAAGAACCTACTGAAGTTTCACCTTCAATGTGTACTAAATTTTTAAGTGCCAGCAAAGGTTGGGTTCTAATAGTGCTCTACCGGGGACCTTACTAGTAACTTTTAAAACCTAATTTCTCTGTGAATGTCAAATTTAACAGGCTCCTTTCACTTAAATACAAGGTAGAGAGAGGAGAAAACATCATTCCATGCACTTAAGGGCATCTTAGGTACACCAGTCGGTCAAAAAATGGCAGACTGTTAACAAAACCATTAATGGGTCAAGTATTCGCAAACTGATGAAGGTTTGACAATTTTGTCCTAGAAAGCACTGCAGCTTAATGTAGAAGCTGATAGATTTGCAGGGTTAAATAACAATAGAAGTAAATTAAGCAAACTAAGTAAACAAAGGGAAGAGATTTGAATTTATAAATCCATTTTTATTAATGAAAGATATTCAAAGCCACTCTTATCACTAGGATATCCACAAGATAATATGCACATACGCAGTATAGTAAAAATGCTTCTGAAACTGGAAGGTGTGTTTTCTGTCTTCTGCGAGGCTGATATCATGCTATTTCAAATCTCGTAAAAGCAATATATAGGTTTTTGACAAATACACGCATGTGTTGTGCACAGTTTGATTTATGTAAACTCATTTCAAATGCAATTGCAGAATTCCTCCTGAACAAATGAAAAATGTCTGCCTAAAGTGATAAAAATGTGTGTGTAGAAAGATACAGTTTTAAGAAGGAATATTTATATGATACAGCTTTGTAACTCTATTTCACAAAATACTCTTTTTTAAAAACTTCTAGAAATTTGATTTTTTTTTTACATTAACGTGTCAATTCAGGTGTTTAAGATGAGAATGAGGCTGTTGTGCTACAGAAACCTTTCTGTGTTGCATATTAGCATGTGTGGGAGTGGCAAATGGAATAATGCCAGGAGAACATAAATGCTGGCTTTGTTCACGTGTTTCACACATGGCAGCAATCAAACACAGAGCCTACTAACTCAGATCAACACAGTATCTGAGGCAAAATTATGTTGCCCACCATGCCCCGCACCTGCATTCTTCCTCTTGCCCTAGTTTGACCATGTAACATGGCAGTGCTCATAGCATGGTTCTGAGTCTTTCCGCAGATTTTACTGTGTTACAAAGCCTTTCCAGTTTTACTTGTTTGCTTGAGTTGAGCAATCTCAACTTTTCCTCCTGTCTTTCATCAAGCTGTCTTCACACACATACAACTCACACACACGTGTTCTGTATTTTTTGTAGTATTTATTAGGAATTTCACTTGTCTTTCTAATCATGCTAATATATTGATTTCAAGGGGTGATCAGGTGTTTTTTTTATAGTGTGTCCTTACATAAATATTGGGTAGGTCTGACCTGACCCTATTGTCTTCATAATCCTATAATTTTTATTACATGATTTTGCAGATCATACTAGGAATACATTTATCTCATTATAGCAGAATCATCTGTAACAACTTGCAGGTTACTTATTAATTGCACTTACCATAGAATTATACTCCGAACTGTAGACTCCTCTCACGAATCCAAGATACACGGATCGAGATATCAACTGCCTACTAAATTCATCTACTTAATTTCACCTTGCATAGTAAAACCAGCCACAGTCATACATTGGATCACCCCTCTAAAAAGTAACCTTCCCACTTCTATTTCCTTCTAGACAAATACTGAAAATATTTCCACAACAAAAGCACTCAAAAATTTAACTTGCTTCCACTGAAGCTTATTTTTGTTTTAAAATATATCCATATTTTTATATCACTAGTACCTGGTTTGGTTGCAATTTAAGAAACCGACTCCCATTCTCCCTACCCACATACATACGTGCTCACTTTCCGTCCTTGTTTAAGTAATTTGTGGTATTTAAATTTCACGTTCAACGTGATCTAAAATCGTAAATTCTATTAGGTCAAAATGCTGGGAGTCAGGGATTTTACATATAGTGAAATTAAGATTCCAAGAGGTGAAGGAGATCCTAGATCACATTAATTTAATTTAACTCAGAAGGAAATGGGGATTTTTTTCAGAAAGGCATCTTTTAAATTCCTTCCGAGAGGATACAAATATGTATCTCTTGTTTTAGGAAAGCTATAATTCTTTAACACTATTTTCGTATAACCACCTGAGTTATAAAATGAATTATAGAACACTCATAGTGAGCATGGAATTGAGTTTTCTAAGAGCAAGCCCCAGTTTATGCTGCATGAGCCAAACATTGCATTAGGCAACAGTAGTAGAAAGCTGGAGAAAGCCCTTGTTTCTAAGGAGAAGCTCAGATGATGATGATATAGACATTTCAGCATGTTCTCTCGTGGAGACATGCACAGAGTACTAGGGACAGAGCAGAGGCAGAAACTGTTATCAAAAAGGGATTGCTTTTACCTCCATAATCAGAAAGATTCCTTGTGGATTTTCTTGTTTGTCTTTCCTTATGCTTCCCTGAAATTTTAAAATTTTTATTCATTTGAACATGAAATAATTCTTGACTCCCTGAATAGAGTGATGGAATGTTCTATATCTTGATCTTCTTCGTGCAGTATGCCCAATTCATCAAGCTCTACACTTTAAACTGGTGCATTTTACCACATATAAATTATACCTCAATTTTTAATAAATCCATCAAAATGTACAGTGCTACTCTTTTTACTTTAGAAAAAAATTTAACCTCTTCCCTTTGATGCCCAAGGCAACAACAATAAATGCATTGTAGAAAGAAAAAGGCTAAAGCATGATCTAGTGGGAATTTTTCTTCCATAATAATTATTTTATTTCTGTATTCTCTTCCAGCTGTGGGTCCGGATTTTTCGAGAACCCTCTTAAAAAGGGTAACTCTTGTCAAAGTGGGAGGTGAAGTTGTCATTGACTGTAAGCCAAAAGCTTCTCCTAAACCTGTCTACACCTGGAAGAAAGGAAGGGAAATATTAAGAGAAAATGAAAGGTACAATCTTGAGATATTTTTAATAGTTTATTAATTATAATAATTTATTTGTCTGTTATTAATAGTTCTAGAGGAAGAAATTTTACCATCTGCTGTTGGTGGACTAAATGTTAATCAAAGACCTGAAGTTTTGGAAGAGGGTGGAATTAGAATTAGCAGGTTTCTATAATTCTTCTTGTTATATTAAGATTCTCCAAAGCCCTCCCTTCAAAGAGAGATTTCATGATTCCTGTTGACTATCAGAGCTGCTCAAAGGTGAGCAGCTAGAAAAACCTTCCTTTATTTTTAGCCTAAAATTTATTTGTTGATTCACCCACTTTTCTCCATACTACTTATTTTTTTGCTTAAACAAAGGAATCCAGTGTGTCTTTGCTATGACAGCTTCTCAGATATTTGACCATGGCTATTATGTCTAAATAGTTTACCTTTTTTTTTTTTTGAGGCTAAATATTGCTAATTCCAAAACTCATTCTGCATATGACATAGTTTTGATTATTTTAGTGACATCTTTTTGAAACAACAGTTTTTTTTTCTTTCTGACTTATAAACTCTTGTGTATTTCCTTTTATATGTGAATTACATTTAGAATACATGCTGTTTATACAGTGGAAATATACAAATGGGTTGTTTGGGGTTTTAGGTCAAATTGCACCAGTGGCAGGTAACTAACTGTAAGACCTTTTCTTGGCTGTCACCCCTATAAAACATCCCCCATCCCTTTCTGTAATCTACTGAATCTGTTGGAAAATGGTAATTATGCATGAATCTGTGTCACAGCATTTACTAGCTGTATACATAATGATTTTAATTGATGTTAAAGGTCAAGTACTCAAGGATGCAAAGTGGAACCCTATAAAAATGTATCCGTATCTACCCTTTACACCTGTACACCTTTGGATTTGCATGTGCAAATTAGATCTTTGCGCTGATGATGTTGTCCTTAATGATTTTTGCAAACAAACTTGATATGGTTTATAGATGGTGTATTCATACACATATTAAATTCATAACATATATCCCTTCCTGATTTCTGTTATATTAAGGAAACAATGTATTTCACTGAATATTGGAGTGGTGCTCAAATTTGTAGACATACTTGGAGCTTGAGAGGACAGGTTCTGTCAGCTGGTAAGCCGAAGGTTTATTTCCTATTTTACCTCAGTATTTCCCAGAAGGTGATATGTAAGATTACTTTTAATAATTATGCATTTACTTTGTTAATTAAAACACAGCTGAAATATAACTAGTATGTAGCACATATAATGCTTAGACTAAGGGTACATCGTAAATTTTTTATTTCACGATGATATAAAGAAAAAGTACTTTACAATAATATAGGTAATAGACAGATGTGTCAAAATCCATGAATGAATGAAGTTAGAGTAACATTACTGTGACAAACAGCCTGCAGTGACTTAAAACAGCCGAAGTCTGTTCGTAATTCACACTGCATGCCCCTCAGCGGTCTGCAGGTGGCTTTGCTGCCCTCAGTAGCCTAGGCTGCTAGAGTAGCACCCTCCAGAACATCAGTATTGCAGAAGGGAAAGAGAGTGGCCAAACATGCCACTTAAAGCTTTTGTCCAGAAATGCTTCACTTTCACTCATGTTTCATTGGCCAAAACAAGTCACATAGCTCTTCAAAAGTTCACTCCAGCAAGGAAATACAATCTTAGTATGTGTCTAGGAAAAAAAAAAAAATAACCTGATATTTTTAACAGTATTAATGCTGTACCACTGCTATAGCTTAACCATTGTTATATACTTATTAGATTACCTTTGGAAAAATGATATATCAATATCAAGAACTCTATCTGATATGTGAATTTTATTGATTGTTTCTACCACTTGACTTAGGACAAAGCTTGTCTCTCTCCAGTTTTCATTCTCTCTCCTACTGATTTGATTAATAAGGCTCGCCTATTGCTTCAGTATTTATATGGCACTAAAGATGTATTTAAACTGAGGAAACTCCCCATTATCCAAGTCTTGCTCCTTATCACCTCCATCACCAGAGTCACCAGGCAATACCCAAACTATCACTATTAGCACTTCCTTCTCCACATGGGTGCTGTGTTCTCACCGCTCTGCTCCTTCCTTCTACCTCACTAGATTGTATTAAGCAGACATACTGATGTAGGTAATGTACATGAGTCCCAAAGCTGGCCATGTGTAACAAAGGGGACTGATGGTGTGCTCCATTCAAGGGAGACACCTGCCACTCAACTCGAGCATTATTGCTGCCAAATGGAGATGCAGGTTAGCTGCCTCCCTATCTTTCCATTCTTCAAGAGAAGCTAGAAATCTGGGCTTTTATTTGAACTCTCTGAAATTTTAAATGTTAGCAACTCGTGTTTTTTTTTAATTGTAATGATATTACAACATGGATCCATATACCAAGTTTATTCCATGAGTCACTGGATTTTAAATTCTGAGAAAGATGTAAACTCAGTTGTACATCTCATAATTTCTAAAAAGGGTGAAAAACAGAAAAGATTTTAATATCTTCTCACTGAAAGAGAAGAAAGTTTGCCATTTTTCTTTTTTTTCTGGTAAAGGAGAAAGACAATTAAGTGGATAAGTGGGCAAAACAATTCCTGAGTAA
This sequence comes from Nasua narica, assembly GCA_028533885.1. NCBI lineage: Eukaryota > Metazoa > Chordata > Mammalia > Carnivora > Procyonidae > Nasua > Nasua narica. The sequence goes on along the minus strand of JAPYYJ010002803.1, from coordinate 5,532 downwards.
AAAATTTTAGAACTCCTATTTTAGGAAAAGATTGACATTTTTAGACCAACACCAAAGGCACACTTCTTTGTGCCCAGTGCTGAGTTCTTGTTTCTAATACACTGATTTACTAGCCCTAATTCTCTTTTGAGATGTGAAATCTTAAGAATCAAAAGGCAAACTTTTAACCTTTGAGTAAAAAGTTATTAATATCCTAAGTACAAAATACCGGTACAAAAAGTGTTCTGGTGAAACAAAACTTTATGATCAAGCACCCCTTTTTAGTAATGTTCTCCCTAGAGTCTATGTTTAGACTGACTTTGCCAAACACTACTTAGTACATGAACTTTAACTTTTGTTTTGACAAAGCAACTGCCTATAAACAAATTTACAATGAAAGTATATGATGCAACAGTTTTAAGTTTTTATCTTATTTAATCATATAGTGATATTGTAGTTAACCCAGTGGATATAGACTGAGAAAGACTGGTTTAATGTGAACATGTGAACGATTTTAAAAACGTGTTCGTATGTACTTAGTTGGGTTTGTCGTGCCTTTAGAAATTTAAAGTATATTCACAGTAGCCTTTTCTATACAAAGCATCTAAATGAAAGACTTAATTTTTAACTTTTATAGCTTTGTAATTGTGTACATAAAACATTTCTTTCTGTCTTGCACACATTTCCAGCTACCAGAGTGTAGGCAACATGAGATATTTAAAACAGGTTCGACCTGTCACAAAAACCAAGTACTTGAGTCTTTAGGAAACATCTATCGTCGCCATCAAAGCATTAAAATTATGTGGATTAAGTGAGCAATTAAGTCTACTAGTGAATAAAGTCGATAATTACTTTTAGTTTCTAGATAGAAGGCACTCAAAGTAGATGAGATTGAAGTTGATCTATTAGAAACAAAACATCAAAGTACAAAAGTAGCAGCATCATTGATATAAAAACCTAGGATCCTGGAATTATAAGGAGCCTGAAACCATGTTTCAACCAGAATGGACTCTTGGTGTAAGTGACAGAAACCCAGCACATGACTGGCTGGGTTTGGCTCACGCATCTGAGAAGGGCGGGGATGGCCAAACTGAGGTATGGCAGGGTTTAGGAGCTCACGCAGTAGCATCAGGACTCTGTCTCTCTCTCTTGTCTCTCATCAGCCCTGCCTTCTGTCTTGACTCCATCTTCCAATGGGCTCTCCTCTCCTGGCACTAGAATGGCTGTCAGCCCCAGGCTGCCTTCTTTTCTAGCTTCTCATAACAATTCCAGAATCACTTTTCACATTACTGTAATTAAATAAACCTGGTTTAGTCAGTGTTCTCCGCTGAACCAAGTACCTTCAGGGAGGATGTGATGCCCTGTGTAGGAGACCATGATTCACTGATCCTCAGAGAGCACATGGGGAGGCTCCACTTTAAACAACATGGACTGAGAAGGGTTTCCCCTAAAGAAATTTAAGGTTCTACTATCAGAACAAGAGTAAATGAATGCTGGACAAACAGTGCCAAATTCCTGCTATAGTCACAGAGCCCCCCTTCCATTCTAGGATAAGGGGTCCCCACAATGGCTGAACCCTTATCCTTCCCTGGCTACTTCTAATGATGGAGACCTAACTAATTGTTAAAAGATTTTTTTTCTTCATAACCTGTATCCTTGTAACTTTCACTCATTGTGCTTCATTTCACTTTCTGAAGTTATGCTGACAAATCTGATTTTTTTCTACTCCCAACCCTTCCCTTCATATAGACTGGCAGGCTAGGCTGTGGTCCTGCCCTCTTTCATTCTTTTCCAAGCCTACATGTCCCTGATATTGTTCATATGACAGTGTTTTCACATCCTCTCACAATCTGGATCATTTCTTTCATTGTCTTTCTAAAAGTATGCCACCTGGAATTAAAAGCAGTATTAATAAAGGAAACAACTTTATTTTTTCTTCGTAGCAAAGTATGATAATTACTGTTATATGATGTCTCTGAAGAGGAAAAATTATCTTCAGTGAGCTTAGATTAGTAAGGCAGGCAAGTGTATATAATACATGATAGAAAGACCACTCACTCCCAAAGGTCATTTTTAAAAATTATCTTAGTGCTTAAAGGGGTAAGTCTAGTTGACTGGAAAATTCACTTAGAGGAAGTATTTTACTTCTCACTGAAGCTGAAGAAATGAGTGAAATGTTACTCTAGTTAACATTGTGTAAATAAAGACTTCTTAGTCTTACTCATGCTGGAGAATTTCTCTCCTACCTTTTAGGCATTAGGCTAATAGATTATGTCAAGCTAATGGACAATCACTGATATAGATATGCCACTGAGTGTGTCTGGAAAGAATCTCAAACTTACAGCCTGCATGTCACAGGCATGGCTTCAGAACAGTGGCGTGACTCTTCTGTCAACCTAGCCAACTCCAATTTTGTTCAATGAACGAAGACTGCATTGGGTTCTTGCCATATGCTAGGCCCTCTGCTTGGTGCTAGGGATAGAGAGAAAGAGGAGACAGAAACCCAGCCCTCAAGATGTTTGTAGACTAGTGCAGGGACCCAGCAGCAAAATCACAATATGTTTTTCAGTAATCCTAGGGCATCTGTTATAAAGGTGATATACTGAGAAGGAACACTGAAAAAATGTAGACCAACAATAGATTGTGGAGGCCTTGCATTTCACATCTGCAGAGTTTGGACTTGAACTGGAAGAACCTGGAGAGAGTTGAAGGATTTTATGCAAGCAGTGCACCATCATACAAGTACTGCGAAGGGATTACTCTGCCTGCAGTACAAAAAGAATCAGAGAGGAGCAAGATTGGAGAGGCAGACAGACCCAATTGCAGGCAACAGTCTGGGATGAAAATGAAAAGGTATTGACTGCAGTCTCTTGAGAGTAAAGGAAGGAAGACCGATGGGCTTTTAAAGGGTAAAATTTGAAAAGATTTAATGATGTAATCAGTAGAAAGATTGTATAAAGGAAGAGGGGGTAAAAATGACTCCTGGGATTCTAACGTGAGCAGCTGGTGCCCAGTAGTGCCAATTGTCACTGTCTGTGACTACAGAGAGAGCAAGTCTTAGAGGAGAAAATAAAGAGATTTAATATTAACATGTTGAATTTGAAGTGCCTGCAAGTGGAAGAGCCACATTCAAATAGGAAATCCCACTCAAGTGTCACCTACTCAGAGATTTTTCCCACTAACCTGCTTAAAATTGTAAAATTCCCATCCTCTTTACCTGCTTTATATTCTCTGTAGTTCTTATCACCATCTAACACCCTACCTATATATGAATTCCCCACCCTCCACCCAATCAGAAGGTAAATTCCACAGAACAAAAATTTGTGCAGGTGAGTGTGTGTTTTTGTTGCATTTGACTTAAACAATACAGTATCTTACAGTCCTGGAGATAAAAAGCCTGAAATGGGTCTCATTAGGCTAAAGTCATGTGTTCCTTCCAGGGACTTTAGATAGGATTCTATTTCCAGCTTTCCAAAGGCCACCTTTGTTTATCAGCTCATGGCCCCCTTCCTCCATACTCAAAGCCAACAAAGATGAATCAAGTTGAGCCTATCCACATCACATAACTCTGACCTCCTCTTGGGCCTCCCTCTTCTTCCTGTGGTGACACTGGGCCTTTAGAGTGTATTTTGTTCCATTCTATAATAGTAGCATCTAGGACAATACCTGGTATAGAGTAAGTGCTCAGCAAATGTGTCCAATAGTAAGTTGAAATATAGGTCTGAGTTCAGGAGAACAATGAGACCTACATATCGCACGTAGATAAGAAGCAATGGAGTGGGTAAATTCATCCAGACAGAGTTTTGTCAAATAAGAGCACGTGAATCAAAGGAAGAAACCCCGAGGAACAGCCACATATACAGAATGGTGGAAGCAAAACCTGATGGAAGGATTAAGAAAGCAGACCTAAAGGTGTAGAAAAACAAATAGAGGAATGTAACAAACAAACTAAGGGCGCAGCAAGGTTCAAGAAGGAACATGCGTTTTGTGCCTTCAAGATATCCAACCACCTAACAGCTCAAAGATGACCACTGGGTTTAGGAACCTTGACATCACCTTGGGCAGGATACTTTCAGGCCACTATGGACCACTTTTGAAGACAGTATCAACGCATCTATATTCTTAGGCATTTCTTCACAGACTATAATACATGTTTAGGTTTGTCTGATCCCCACAGCCTAATCAGATCAAATCTAGCATTCCATGAGAATATTCAACCCAAATAGGAATAAAATTCATATTCATGTTTCTTGCCTAGAGACACTGAAATCTGCCTCTGAGGTGAAATTAGATCATGGCCCTAATATGCCTCATCTCCCAAAGGCCTTTGGAAGAGTTGAAATTCATGTAATACATGGAGGCAAATCCCAGCACAGGGCTACCCAACTCCATGCTGTATACAAAGTGTGAAAGCCTGGTCTGAAGACTCTGGCAATCTGGGATGCAGAGCAAATGTGATGGCAGGTATTTGCCCAAAAGGCCGATTGAATCCTAGTGTGGAAAGGAGAGTTTATTGCTTCAGGCATTCTGTTTCTCTTCTGAAAGCACAGTGTCTATATATGTGCTTTTAATGAGAAATCTGCACTCAGGATATCTCTTACAGTTGCTGCAGAGCTGTATAGCTCTGTTATTAGGAATTCTGCCCTGGGGAACAATTATGTTATTGCAATAATTAGAGGCAGTTCATCTCCATAATAATGGAAATCCTGCCTTGGAGGCAAAACAACATCAAAGCAACATGAGCATCATTGCTCTAGATAGAATCTGTTGCCTTGCTTATTGGTAGTACTATATCATTTTAATTTTGCATGTGCAGTTATAGAAATAGACAGAGCTTATTTTGCTCTCCAAATTCAGACCTAGAACTTTCCTCCGTTGCCTCAGTTCATCTCTCCTAGAGCCATGGACAAAATAGTTATGACTTTAAGCCCCCTGAAGTACAGTTACTGAAGAATTTAAAGAGATTTGTTTTTAAACATTTGTAATGATACACAAACCCAGTGCAGCAAGACACTCCATGAACTTCTCCTCAGCCACAAATCTTTTGTACCTCAGTAGAGTATGTCATGTTGTATTATAGTCAGGGGTTAAACTGATGGCCAAATTCAGGCAAGGACTATGACTAACTGTTTGATTCATGTTATCATGGTATTGGTTATACCTCAAGACTTAGAAGAGAACTGAATTTTTATGTAGAAGTCCAAAATAAGGTCCCCAATGTAAAGGCAACACTTGATAAAAAAAATTTTTTTCCAAGTGTCTCTTACATTAATCCTCTTTTTGTTAGTCAATCTTCTGTTCCAGTACTCGTTTCTATTCTTATTATCTCTTGTATGGACTTTGCAACTATTAAACTAACCCCTTAACTGGTTTATTTGGAATCAGCCCTCACTCATATCTTCCACAAGATTTGACTTCCTGTATCACATCTCTGATAAATTCAATCCAATAAACATTCATCGCACAGTTCCTTTACATAAGATGTATTTGAGATTAGGAACATAACCTAATTTAAATTCAGGTTCTACGGGTGTCATAAAAAAAGGGATGCAG
>JAPYYJ010002802.1:0-12311 GCA_028533885.1 Nasua narica | reverse complement strand
CGCGTGCACTCCATCCCCGGGCTCCGACCGTCGCTCCCGGAGCGGCTGCTTTCAGAGCAAGACTGGCCGAATGGACAGTTGTCAAACTAAAGCCAGGTTCCTTCCGCGGAAAGGAGAACGAGGGGAAGATTCTAACCAAGCGTCAGTGAGGCGTGATGTCTGCGGGACATGAAGACGTCTTGTTACTAGGTCTTCGTGGTAATTTTTTTAAATTTTATTTTTACTTAAATTCAACTTAACATGAAGCGTGTTAGTTTCAGAGGTAGAATTTAGTGACCTATCCGTCTTAAATGCCCATATAAGGCTCATCCCACCCAGCGCCCTCCTTCCTGCCTGTCCCCCGCCCCCGCCCCTCCTGCAGCCCTCGGTTTGTTCCCACGGCCACCAGCCTCTCACGGTTTGTCTCCCTCTCTGGTTTCTTCCCATCCAGTCCCTCCTTCCCCTGCGACCTCTGCACTAGTCTGTACAGTCCGCACGCGAGTGAAGCCATATAATTGTCTTTCTCTGCTTGACTGACTTCACTCGGCATCGTCCCCTCCAGTCCCGTCCATGTTGTTGCAAATGGCAAGATTTCATTCTTTCTGACGGCTGCATAAGGTTCTGTTCTATAGATACAACACGTCGTCTTCATCCATTCCTCTGTCGACGGACGTCATCTGGGCTCCTCGGCTATAAGCTTTGGGGCGCAGGTGCCCCTTCGGGTCACTGTGTTGCACCCTTTGGACCAATACTTAGTAGTGCGTCTGCGGGGTCGTGGGTCCGCTCTGTGTTTAACTGTTTGAGGCACCTGCACACTGTTTCCCGGAGTGGCTGCACCAGCTTGCATCCCCACCAACAGTGGAGGAGGGTTCCCTTTCTCCGCATCCTCGCCAACACCTGTCGTTTCCTGTACTGTCGATTTTAGCCATTCTGACTGGCGTGAGGTGATATCTCACTGTGGTTTTGATTGTCTTTGTGGTAATTTTAATGTGATATGAAAAAAATAATCTATGTGGAATGTAAAAAGGAAGAGATGAATTGATCATGTGTATTTTTAATATTTGAAAAGATGTTTTAATATCACCATGAGACTTCTTTTCCCAAAACATTTTTCTGATAAATCCTACCAGTGAAAAATAAGAGAAATGAAAACAGGCAATTTTGATTTAAAGTGCCTTCATAATTCCCAAAAAGATGGCCCAAGAACATGCTAAGATCTCCTCATACATTTATGCCCAGGTTCTGGCGTGCAGAAGGCCTGGGCGTGGGGATGGTCTGATTCTGATTTAACCAACGGGACAATCCCCGTGCGATCTGGAATGTGCGGTGCAATCAGTGCGGAGACTTTGTAGTGACATTGACTGTCTGCTCAGATTTTCCTCGCCAGAGATCCAGCCCATTCCTTTTCAACAATGGAATCTCGGCAGAATGCGCTCCCCGGGAACTTGGAGAGAAAAGGAAAAGAACAGAGGCACAGTTTGGTCCAAACTCTCGAGCTGGGTGACGCGGGATGACTCCTCGCCTGTGGAATGTCACAGGCCCCTGTCATGCTCTCCTGGCGGGAGGCGGCCTTGTTTATGCCAGGCGGGAGAAGTCACTTGAACTCATGTCCTTTGATCAAACATTTTTTTATGAGACTTGCATAAATCATTCCTTTCGAGTGGCATCCTGGGCATGGAGCCGGCAAGCCCGTCCGAGGGACCTGGCGTGCTGCGCCCGTCTTCCCCAGGGGAGAGGCTCTGCCTCCAGTGCCTTCGCCCGACCCCGGGGCACACGCTCTGCCTTCTTAAATGCCCTGCTTTTCAACCCAGTTTGATGGTACCTTTTAGACAAATATCCCCTCGTGATTGGTCAATTAGAGAGTGAGAAATGAGAAAAACAGGAAAGAGTATGTCCTAATCTGTCTCCTGCGGTTTCCGCCCATCGTTGTCAGGTCACATTTAACCAGAGTCTAGAAACTCTGCTGGTGTCTTCTTGACCTTCAGGCAGCAAATATTTCTTAGGAGCACACAAAAAGCATGAAAAATAACTCAAAGAAGAGAGAAACTAGGCTTCATTAAAATAAGAAACCGTCTGAGGGCAAACATTAAGGACGTGAAAAGGCAGGACGTGGTCCTCTGCATCCATGTGAAGAGTGCCCCAAATCGCTCACTCCCAGAGTTCCCGGGAGCCCCACAAAACCGGCGTGTGATGGGGAGCAACCCTTGCCAAGAGGAGGAGACCCACGCCCGCGAGGGGGGAGACCCGCGCCCCCACCAGGAGGAGCTGAGACTAAGGACACGGAAATACCATTTTTGGTGGCAACGTGGCAGTGAGGACACGCATCTGTCATGGGGGAACAGCCGGTGGCTCAATCATTCGGGAGCGTCTCCAGCCATAGTGACTGAATCCAGACCCCCAGCAGTCGCGCTCCTCGGTGTAACTCTGAGACACGAGTGAGCAAGCCCCCAGGGAGACGCGGACACGAGCGCTCGTGGCTCCTTCGTGCACGAAGGACCCGGACGGCCAAGAGCCCGAAGGCCCACGCCCCAGGGCCGGGCCCGTGAACCGCGCCCTGTCACGCGGTGGGCAAGCGTGGCGCTTCGAACACTGAGCCCCTGGCGCGCACCGGAGGGGTGAATCCGGCGGGCGGTGTCTCGTGTGGAGCAAGCCCGGCACTCTGCTCCCCGTGCGTGGGTCGTTTCCATGAGATCCGTGCGGCGTGATTCCCAGAAGGGCGTAGAAACTGGGGGGCAAAAGGAAACGCGTGGAGCACAGACACAAGGTGTTCAAACCCACATTAGACACAGTGGACGCCCCAAAATGTTAATGAGCAAGTAAGTAAATGGTTTCTGGTGTGTATACAATATGAAATAATAACATTCTGAGAGGTCCACGTGGTAACTTCACCTTACCCACACAGAAACCTCGGTCTGTCTGTAAGCCCCTCTGTGCCTCCATGTCCCCATCTGTTAGCGGGTGGTGGCAGTGTCCACACAGCGTGCTACCACTCGAGTGGGCGTTTTCGCTTTGTCTCAGCATCCTTTTCATGTGTTTTTTATGTTTATTCTCTATTTTTCCTCCATTTTCCTATGGGAGTGTTTATTTTTCTTTTTTGTTTTTATAAGAGCTCTTTACATATGATGGGTGTTGGTCCTCTGACTGACCCTCGGTGTGAGTATTTTTGCTTGTCCGTTCTTGAACGCTTGTGAGCCTGGACCCTGATTGCTGCTACTCGACCCTTAGCTGGCAGAGTTCACGGGGGATCTTGTAGCTGCCAAGTCCCACGGGTTCTTTTCCCACAGGAGCTTGCTCCCCTAAACACTGGGCCTGTTCTTCCCAACCATCTCAAGTATTTTTCCTGCCTTGTCTGCCATACGGCACTCTCTACCTGCTTCCCCTGCTGCCCTTTCTCATCCTCCCTTGCACGCTCCTTCACCTCCAACCTCCCCGGCTGCTTTAAACTGACCATCTTTTCTACGTTCATGAAAATTCCCAAGCACAACTCCCATGGCGCAAAGGCATCGAGGAAGGCTTGTGCCCGGATGTGGTGGCCCTGACCTCAGAGGGGCAGGGGGGCTCTGTGCTGTGAGGGCCAGCCACGCAGACCGCCCCACACCTGCTAGCCACACGCTCTGTGGCCCCACGTCTCCTCTCCCTTCCCGCCGCCCGCCCCCCACTCTGACAGCCCAGGGCTCTCGCTGCCCCTTACAGCCCACGGTCAGCCGGAGGGTCTTCCTAAGTCGCCACTCCGCGGGGCGGGCTGGTTCACGCTGCAAGCCTCCGAGGGTTTCTGATTTCCACGGGCAGGGTAAGAACCAGGTGTGCCCCGAACACGCCCCCCAGGGGATGCACACGTGCCACAGGGCCGGCATGTGGTAAGTGCAGGACGTGGGCAGCTGAGACAGAGACAGAGAGAGACAGAGACAGAGAGATAGAGACAGAGACAGAGACAGAGATAGAGACAGAGAGATAGATACCAGAAGACATATAGACAGAGGGAGAGAGAGAGAGAGATAGAGACAGAGAGGGACAGAGCTGTCTTTGCTGCTGGACTGATTTTCTGGCTTGCCGAGTGCAGGCAGAGGTCCCAGACTGTGGTCCCCAGGCCAGGGACATCGGCAGTGACGCTTGTCTGAGATGCCGGCCCCGTGCTGGCCCTGTGGCAGACCTGGGCATCCAAGGTGGGGTCTGCAGCCTTGCTGTCAGTTTGGGGAGCCCTCTTGGCATCTCGGGTGCTCACTGGGGCCCAAGAACCACGGGGCAAGGGGCTTTCGCAGGTCTCAGGTGTGAGGGGCTGGCAGATACTGGTTGGGGCTGAGAGGAGCCGGTAGGTCCCTTTCCCGCCGGGACATGGCAGGAGGGGCGGGGCGCTGTCCCCTGGAGGCTTGAGCAGTGGCATCGGGAGCCGACGGAGCAGCTCCCGGTGGGTCCTGCGGGGTCGGCTTACAGAGCAGGAGGACCTACCGGGTCTCGAGTGTCTCTGTGGTGCCGCGTGTCCTGGCTGTGTGCGGGGGCGGGGGGTCCAGCGGTCCTCGGCTGTCTGCACACTCGGCCACGCTGTGTCCCTGTGGCCTCCGTGGGCACATCCCAGGGATTCCTTCAGACCTGCGCTGTCTTAGTTAATGCATTTCTGAGTAGCTTCATTTTCTTGATTGTGAGTTTCAAATTTGCCTGTGTAGATGTAATACCCAGGAAAATGCTGGAAAGTCATTAATTAAAATAAAAAGTCCTAAATGTTTTAACTTCATGGCATTCGCCATCCTGTAGGAGCAGACGAAGAAAGTTTTCCATGGAACCCACGGTTTATGAAGAGCCGCAGTGGGATTTGGGTTCAGTCTGGGGAGAACCAGAGACTCGGTGTCACCCGCACATGCCAGGGTTGGCGGGAGGCAGGCGTGGTCAGGAGTCGCGTTCGGGTGTCTGTCCTCATTCAGGAGACGCCGAGAAGCGTCTTCTCTGGTGACAGAGATGGGAGCATCTGGGGCTCTCCCTCCTGAGAGATCATGAGATAGCTGGGGGTCCACAGGGGTTTGTCCTGGGCTGGAGGTCAGCTGAGGGCTGGGGTCTCTTTCCCCGCCGCGGCCCCTGGAGTCCTCCCTCTGCCTAGCGCCGCCCTCTTCTCCCCGTCTCACTTCTGACACCCTCATCTTGGCCCCCGAGGCTGGTTTCTTCTCTGGTTCCCTGGGAGGCCCTGTCTCCCTGGATGGACTGTGGGATCCTCCTGCATTGCAGTGCCGGAGCTGTCCGGGTCTTCGCGCTGCACACCCAGGGAGACCAAGGCCAAGGGCAGTGTGGCTTGTCTTGTCCTGCCGTGGCCCGTGGCAGGGGGTGACCCGCTGTGACGTGACGCCACGTAGGACGGCCCGGCGCCGCGGGAGATGGGGAGGTGACCCGCTGTGACGTGACGCCACGTAGGACGGCCCGGCGCCGCGGGACGTGGGGAGGTGACCCGCTGTGACGTGATGCCACGTAGGACGGCCCGGCGCGGCGGGAGATGGGGAGGTGGCGTGACGTGGTGGGACGTGGTGGCACATTGACAGCACCTGCCATGTCAAACAGCTGGATTCCACATTCGTTTCTGTCCACTGGAATGTGGGGTTTCCAGAAGCCCTTTGGATGTGTACATGGGATTCCTGGTGACTGTTGGGCACAGACGTTTGCTGCCCACACAGAGAAGACATTTGCTCTGTGGAAAATCCCTCTGCCGTTGCTCATGCCTGCCCCCCCCATCCTCGGCCCTTTTCCTGCTCATCATTCGGCTCCTGTCCCCAGTAGATAAAAATAGCAAAGTGAACTTAATGCTTGCACAACCCCGTAAAGAAACCAAAGCAGAGGTGAGGGGACAAGATGTCTGGACAGAAAGCAGGCACTTGTATTTCCTTCTTTGTTTGAATCCAGCTCACAACGTGGCCCAAGCACCATGGAAAGTTTAATAATTTGGAAAGAACATTTTCCTACAGCAAATGGATTTTTATTTTAGAAGGATCCGTTTACACTCGAGCTAGGAACTGGATTTAGTCTTGCTCCGTACCTGTGATGTCTTTGGCCACGTTGGTATTGATTTAAGCCGAGTGAAACGTGCTCACGCAGCCGAAGGAAGAAGTCTGTATGTGACGTTGGGTGCAGATGAATCTGGCTACAGGGGCTCGGTCGAACTTCCACATCACGCTTGACTGGTCCCGTCCTTTGTGCCGTCCAGTTTCTCATGATTTGCCAATCGCCTGTCTCTCTGATGATGTTGATGGTTGTGAAACGTGGTGTTGCTTGCGTCCCGCCGCCAGCCGTGGCCTTTGTTGGCCAGTCCTGGAGAAACCACCTTCAGTTCTTGTTGTTGTTCCTAAACTAATCGGCCCTCTTAGTTCTTCCCACGGGGTGGATAGAACTATGTATTTATTTGTCCAGAATGTTTATTTTTCACAGACTGCAAGGACTCGAGAGTCAACATCTTCTCCCCCAGCTGCAGCTCTGTGTTCTCCAATCCTGAGCGTACAGTTCACCCTTCGAATCTCTCCTCGGAGAACTGATGGGTCTGGTCTCTAGTTTGCTTTTACCGGGGGAGTAAGGACACACTCTGCTCCTCCCTCGGGCCCCGTCCGCGGGTCTAACACCTGGCCGGGAGCTTTCCTGTTTCCCTGCGTCAGGAATGTCGGGAAGAGGAAAGTCATCTTGTTGTTACCTTCAAACCAGCTTTGGAGATTCTGTTTGCTGTTTCATGAGTCATCGTGGTGAGAACTTCCCTGTGCCTCTATGATAAGCCGTCTGGTTTCCGTGATGGTCCCTTATCGTTCATACAGTTTCTCAGAATTTTCTTTTCTTTTTTTGCTCTAATTTTGCTTGGTTGTATTGGGTTGAAAATACCATTTGAAATGCGAGGACTTTGCCAAAGAATGACCCCAGTGCATTCACTCCCTCTCCTTGCCCTGCTCGGAATCAAACTGTGGGTGGGTACAAGCTATTTTTAGATAACATGAAATAAATCATCTTTAACCACTATGCCAGCAGTAATGACTTACTCTTCAATGTTTCCAAAGATGGTATTGTTTTCGTAATGACTCATGTCACATTATACATGCATTTACTAGAACGTTAGTGTAGACCCCCCCCCCCAACCCCAGGGAGCCTCTGGGGAAGAGCTGAGTGGAAACAGGTTCGAGGTTGGCCAGGTCTCTGTGGCTTCCATGGGGCTCAGCTCCGACTTCTCAAAGACTGTGCGATTTCCTGCTCCTGTTGTGAGTTAAATGCTCCAAGCTCCACGCCTATAATCCAGATACAGAACTCTAACCAACAACGGGCTTTCTGTGCGACCCCCGACGCCGCCGTGGTTGAGGGAGGGGGCGTGTGCCGCGAGCTCGGTGTAGGGCGCCGGCCTGCCGCAGCTCCTTCCCCTCGCCGTCACGGTCCTCGGGCCCCGGCCTTATGCCGGGCACCTCGCCGGGCACTCTCCATTTCTTAAATTTATTTTTAAAAATTGTTTTATTTTATTGTTTTTCATCAGGATACATGTACTCTTTGATCCCCATCACCTGTTTCCTCCGTCCCCTCCCCACCTCCCTTCCGGCGACCGGTCTGCTCTGTGTGATTCTTGGTTTGCCTCCCTCTCGTTTTCCCTTTGCTCATTTGCTTTGTTTCTTAAATTCCACATATGAGTAAAATCACACGGTCTTTGTCTTTCTCTGACTGACTTCTTTGGATTAGCATCACACCCTCTGGCTCCATCCGTGTTGTTGCAAATGGCAAGATCTCATCTTTTTGACGGCCGAGTCGTACTCGCGCACGTGTGTGTGTGCGCTTCACGTCTTCCTCAGCCACTCGTCAGTCGATGGACACTTGGGCTGTTTCTGTAGTTTGGCTATTGTGGACACTGCTGCTATAAACAGGGGCGCACATACCCCTTTGAATTAGTGCTTTTGTATCTTTGGGGTAAACACCCAGTAGTGTGATTGCTGGGTCGTAGGGCAGTTCTATTTTTAACTTTTTGAGAAACCGCCATACTGTTTCCCAGAGTGTCTGTACCACTCTGCATTCCCACCCACAGTGGAGGAGGGTCCCCCTTTCTCCGCATCCTCGCCCACATCTGTCGTTCCCTGACTTGTTAATTTTAGCCATTCTGACTGGTGTGAGGTGGTATCTCACTGTGGTTTTAGTTCGTGTTTCTCGGATGATGAGTGATGTTGAGTCTTTTCGTGCATCTGTTGGCTATTTGTATGTCTTCTTTGCAGAAATGTCTGTTCATGTCTTCTGCCCATTTCTTAACTGGATTATTTGTTTTTTGGGTGTTGAGTTTTTTAAGTTCTTTATATATTTTGGATACTAGCCCTTTTTTGGATGTCACTTGCAAGTATCTTCTCCCATTCCATAGGTTACCTTTTAGTTTTGTGGACTGTTTCCTTTGCTGTGCAGAAGCTTTTTATCCTGATGAAGTTCCAATAGTTCATTTTTGCTTTTGTTTCCCTTGCCTTTGGAGACGTGTCTTGAAAGAAGTTGCTGCAGCCGATGTCAAAGAGGTTACTGCCTGTGTTCTCTAAGGTTTTGGTGGATTCCTGTCTCACGTTGAGGTCTTTCATCCATTTCGAGTTTATCTTCGTGTATGGTGTAAGAGAGTGGTCGAGTTTCATTCTCCTGCATGTGGCTGTGCAGTTTTCCCAGCACCATTTGTTGAAGAGACTGTCTTTTTTCCGTTGGACATTCTTTCCTGCTTTGTCGAAGATTAGTTGACCAGAGTTGAGGGTCCATTTCTGGCCTATTCTGTTCCATTGATCCTGTGCCGACACCACACTGTGCCGGTGATCACAGCTTTATAACAGAGCTTGAAATCCAGAACTGTGATGCCTCCAGTTTTGCTTTTCTTTTTCAAGATTACTTTGATTTTTTGGGGTCTTTCATGGTTCCATATAAATTTTGGGACTGTTTGCTCTAGCCCTGTGAAAAAGGCTGTTGGTATTTTGATAGGGATTGCATTAAATGTGTGGGTTGCTTTGGGTAGTATAGACATTTTAACAATATTTGTTCTTCTAGTCTATGAGCATGGACCGCCTTTCCACTTCTTTGCATCATGTTGAATTTCTTTCTCAGTGTTTTACAGTTTTCAGACTGCAGATCTTTCACCTCTGCTTAAGTTTATTCCTACATGTTATTGTTTTTGACGCAGTTGTAAATGGGATTGTTTTTTTAAATTTCTCTTTTTGCTGCTCACTATTTGTGTATAGAAATGTAACAGATTTCTGTACATTAAGTGTGTATCCTGTGACCTTACTGAATTCACTGATCAGTTCTACCAGTTTTTTGGTGGAGTCCTGAAGGTTTTCTATATACAATAACACGTCCTCTGCCAAGAGTGAGAATTTTACTTTTCCTTATCAATTTGGATGCCTTTTATGTCTTTATGCTGTCTGATTCCTGTAGCTACTGTTTCCATAAAAAACCCTTTATCCACCTCTGATGTTTCTATCTGAAATGATGGCTACAGTCCTCACACTCCTTGAAGGCAGGGGCTCTATCAGACTGAGGGGTGGCCCTCTGGTCTAATTCGGTGCAGTGGGCCGTCGGCCGGGCTTAGTGGCCTGGAGCGTCAGACCTGAAGCTCCGCCTGGCCTGGAGGACAGGTGGACACGCTGCCGTGATTCGGGGAGGAGGAGAGAGAACAGGAACGGATGAATGAGCCACACTGCCCGCTGTGGCTGGCGGTTACCCTGCAGACGTAGGACAGAGGGGTGCGCGGCTGCCCTGGGCGGCGGCACGGGAGGCAGCAGGCTGTGGGGGTTCAGAGAACCAAGGGGACCAGCTGCGACGTGGCGAGCCATTCACGATAAACCGCGTTCCTGCAGTTGGCCGGCTGCAGAGCGAGGAGTGAAGCCTGTTGGTCGTCCTCTACCGCTGTGCGTGTGCACACGTGCCCCGCGTGTGAGGCCACCCGCCCACTGGCTCCGCCCCCAGCCCGTGTTGGGCCTCCTCGCGGCGGGGGGGGGGGGGGGGTCAGCAGCCGACAAAACAGGAAAGGTTCTTTTGTATTTTATGGGACAAAATGGAAGAAATGAATGTATAACCGTGTTAACAGCTGGTGGTTGTTTTTCAGACTTTAGATTATAGGTTATTGTTTCCCATGAGTTTTGACCGATTGATACAATGAGGCGCTGCAGTCAAATCGGCGGCAACACGGCTGGACCCTGAGGGCGCTGTGCTGAGTGGGAATGAGTCGGACGGAGGAAGACAAGTACTGCACGACCTCGTCTGCGTGGGACCCACGGGGACAGCAGCAGCGAAACGCGCTCTAGATACCGAGAGCACGCGGGCTTGCCAGAGGACCAAACGGGCGAGGGGTCACAGGGAAAAAGGGAGGGAAAGATGGAGGGCCCAAGACTCGAGACACGCGGTGCACAGGGGCCGGGAGTCCGGGTGCTGACGGGACCCCCCCACGGGGACCGGAGGACGGTCCCAGCTGCTCGGCGGGGAGACAGCAGGGGAGATGCTGCCCTGCAGCCTCTCTTCTCCTGCCCGCACAACCAGCGACGAGGTCGAGGAGGACGGGACCGTGGACGCCGCACTGCTCGAGATACCTGCGGCCTGCCTCCATCTCATCGTCCCCCTCCCTGGGCTTCTTGCATCTAGTATTAAACTGGGTCAATAAACTTGCATTTTGAGCTTCTTAGTTTGGCAAAGGATTGTTCAAAACACTTCCTTATTACCCTTTTAATGTCTGGAAAAAAATCAGAACTGGAAGGATCCCCAGGCAGTGGCCACACAGCGTGCTCCTTGTCTCATCCCTGGGCCAACGGGGAGCTGGGTGCCACGCGGGGCGCAGTGAGGCCACGGGTGCAGGGACTGTTTCTCCGCAAGGAAGGGACATGCATTCTCTAGCTGTTTTAAGAAAAGTAAGATTTTGGAAAGAAGGACTCAGACGCATGTTGCGGGCCCTCGGAGTAGGGACCTCGCTGCTCGTGGGGAAGGAGCAGAGACCCCGCCCCGCCTTCCTGCTCTGAAGGTTCTCCGACTTCTGCGGCCAGACTCCCTGCACCCTGCGTCCCAGGACCTCGGCCGAGGCGGCTCTGACCCCCACGGCTCTGCGTCTGTCGTCTTGCTCAACCTCCACGAGCTGACCGGCTCGGCCCCGGCCAGCGGGGAAGCCATGTGGCTGCGGTGCCCGCACGGGAGCTGGGGTCCAGAGACCCCCGCGGTGCCCGGCACCCCGGGCTCTTCCTCGCTGTTTCTCCTGTGGGAGGCGGTGTGCGCTCACGGATTCTTCTTCTCCATCAAATAGATGAAGTAATTCAGGGTTCCCAGTGATATTCATTCACACGCTCATTTAATTTTTCAACAACATTTTCTGCTGTTTTCCAGGCAGTGCGTCAGGGCTGGGGGCTCACTGGTGGGTGGAACTCGCTGCCGCTTCCCCACGTCGCGAGTGTCTGATGCGGGCAAATGAGGCCGTGAGAGCATGAACTTTGAAGTCACTGAAAACACAGACATTTACGAAGCACCTGTGACCTTCTCGGGCACTTTCCTACACGTCGGAACAGAAAATGCTCTAAAAGAATTGCTTTAGAGCCTCACAAAGTAAATCATTTCGAGGGACTGAATGTCCGTTAAAATAAAGCCCAGAGTCCCCGTGCTGAGAAAGGCAGGGCCTCTCTTCCACCGACGTAACTTGCGCACCGAGGAGTCTCAGGTTTTGCTGACGCTTCCAAGTGCGTGCCTGGGGGTCCCTGCCCATCCGAGGCCCAGCGAGCATCCTGCCGAGGGAGAGGTGGGGAGAGCCGAGCAACCGCTGCGCTTCCTTCCGCAAAAGCCACGAAATGGCCACGGGACGGTGTCCTTAATACTGTGCTTGGTCGCACGTTGAATCGTTAGGTGAGAAACGGCTGAACGCGGTTTTCTCTGTCCAGCTGCTCCCAGTACTTTTCCAGCGACGAAGCTGCATCGGCCCTTTAGCGAACGCGCGCGCGGCCCTCCCGCGCCGCCCCTGCCCGGCTCCGGGTTCTGCGGCGCTTTTCTCTCCTTCCTCCCGGATGGAGTCTGTTTATTCAGAGGGCGTCTGCACCAGACCTCCTCCTCGGTGGGCCTTCTGTTCTGCTGGGCTCTGCGCCTTCCCTCCTCCTGAGCGGTTCCTGCCTCCCTCCTGATCCCTCCCTCCCTCCCTCCCCACCTCTCCCTCCCCACCTCTCCCTCCCCATCCCTCCCTCCTCATCTCTCCCTCCCCATCTCTTCCTCCCATCCTTCCTCCCCATCCCTTCCTCCCCACTGCCCATCTCTCCCTCCCCATCCCTTCCTTCCCACTCCCTATCCCTCCCTCCCCATCTCTCCCTCCCCATCCCGCCCTCCCCCTCCCTCCCCCCTCCCTCCCCCCCCACCTCTCC
>JAPYYJ010002801.1:0-12313 GCA_028533885.1 Nasua narica | reverse complement strand
ATGCAAGGGTGGTTCAACATTCGCAAATCAATCAATGTGATAGAACAAATCAATAAGAGAAGAGAGAAGAACCTCATGGTCCTCTCAGTTGATGCAGAAAAAGCATTTGACAAAATTCAGGATCTGTTCCTGATTAAAACTCTTCAAAGTATAGAGATAGAAGGAGCATTCCTCAACATCGTCAAGTCTATCTATGAAAAGCCCACAGCAAATATCATTCTCAATGGGGAAAAGCTGACAGCCTTCCCTTTGAGATCAGGAAGACGACAAGGATGCCCACTCTCACCACTCTTGTTCAACATAGTACTAGAAGTCCTAGCGACAGCAATCAGACAACAAAAAGAAATAAGGTATTCAAATTGGCAAAGAAGAAGTCACACTCTCTCTCTTCATAAACATCTGTTCTTGAAATTAAAGCTAGTTTATATGTTTTATTTTTAGAGGATATTGTTTCATTTTAATTATAAGAAATATTTATGTTTCTCTTTCCTGATAAGCTCTAAGACTGGTTGCTTCTACTGGATGCTCTATTGACTGAATTCCTCGTGAGAAGTTGGAATTGTAGATACCAGAAGTTCTCTAGAAGGTGTTTGAAAACTAGTTGAGTTATATGGTTTTTGACATAACCCACTGGAACAAATGACTAGATTCAAACCTCTTCAGAGTATGAGAAAAATAAAATTCCATTGAAAGCTACTTCAGTCAGGGTTCTGGGGGAAAACATGGCACCCTCCAGCCGGGTCATGGAGGGGAGTTTACCATGGGACGGTCTGCAGGGGTGTGGGAAGAGCTGTGGGGTGGTGCAGAACCCCAGGAGTGTAACGGGCAACGGAGGGGTCAGTTATCAGGACCCAGACAGAGAGCTGTTCGGGCAAGGCCTCCACAGTCAGGAGCTATGACCTTCAGCGGAGGGACCTGTCTAGCCTGCTGTGACCTGGAGGGTGAGGGACCCAGGGGGACCGCCTTAACTCCATTCCCTTCCTGACTGATTCTGCCGGACCTCTTCTTTGACTAAACCCAAACAGAATCCAAAGGGCACCAGCCACACGGGTCCGCCTCCGAGGCAGAGACATCGAGAAGGTAGAGATGAAGCAACAGAAGCAAGGTCGTGCTCAGGCCTTTGACGGTGCCTCTGAGAAATCCCTGGGGATGGCTGTGCCTCTGAACCTCGCATCAAGTGCAGTAGACCAGAAGCCTCTCGAGGGGGACAGGGGTGTCTGCTAGCCACCGCTGTCTCCCGGGGGCCTGGCCCAAGCCCAGCCGAGGGGGTGGTCAGAGCTTCCTGAGCGCACCTCCGAGCCAGTCCCGGCCCCGCACCAGAGCCCTGGACCCTCAGCCACATGCCAAGATCCTGGTGCCAGATATTTCTTACGGGGGTGGTGGCACACTAGTCCAGAAAGTACGAGCTAACAGTACAACGTTCTCAGGATCTGCGCTGCCTCAAAAGCCAGAAACACTGTCCACGTGGGGGCTCGTGGTGCACTGACAGAAAAAAGGGCATCCCGGCCAGCCCGTCTCTCGCGGTCGTCGTCCGAGTTCTGTGGCGCTGAAGAGCGGTGACTGGACTCTGCCCCCGACGGCGGGGGATGCCATGACCCGACTTAGCTTATGTGTGTGACTTAAGATGAGTGCAGTGAGTCTAGTAAATTATAGAAGCAGGGATTGTGATCTCTATACATATAAAGTAATTCCTTAATTTTATAAATGTTTTGAGTTCTAACGTCACAACTTGATCAGGCATGTGTGTATGTGTGAGTGCTAGAGATGTTTGGATGATCAAGCCGGTCACCGGGCTTATCTAGAACTTTTTCTAGATAAGAATTAGGGGCGCCTGGGTGGCTCAGTTGGTTAAGCAGCCGACTCTTGATTTCGGCTCAGGTCATGATCTCGGGGTCCTGGGATCAAGCCCCGAGTTGGGCTCTACGCTCAGTGGGGAGTTTGTTTCAGGATCTCTCTCTCCCTCTGCCCCTCCCCCCACTCACATGCATTCTCTCTCTTTAAAATAAAGAGGCCTCTATGACCTCTGTGAAGGTCATAGCTCCTGACTGTGCAGACCTTGCCCGAACAGCTCTCTGTCTGGGTCCTGATAACTGACCCCTCCGTTGCCCGTTACACTCCTGGGGTTCTGCACCACCCCACAGCTCTTCCCACACCCCTGCAGACCGTCCCCCATGGGGAATCTCTGAAGGACCTAGTACTGCAGGAACCTAGTACCTGTAGGAGAAAAAAAGTGGGAAATTAAAAATAATCCAGCCTCGTGCTGTGGAGGGGCAGTGAGCTCTGACTCTGTGGAGGGACCACCTCTGTCGTTGGAAGCGGAGTGCCCCAGCAAGGTGGCGGGTGCTTGTTGCTCCCAGGGCTGATATCCGAGGCCGCTAACTTTGGGCAAGAGTAGGACACTTTCTCACTGGGTTTAACTTCGAGAAGAACGAGCTTCGTAGAAGCCAGCCTCCTCTAGCCGTACCATAAAAAAGGTGCAGTGGTCATTACGTTTTATAAAAAAAGAAATTCACATATCCCATTTCTACTTGTACTCCTTCTTAATAGACCCTTGAGAACATTGAATATTAAAATATTGGTGATCTTGACCTTAAATTGGATTTGATGTGCTCAGAATTAATTGCATTTAAGAAAACATTGTATGTTCAGATCTGGGCTCTGTACTCTACAATGACGATAGACCGACGAAGACCGATTTGGATCTGGGCAGGAAGCACGAGCATGGGACTGAAGCCATGAGGAGAAGGGAATCTTTGAAGTACCTAGAAGAGCCGTAAGGACGGACAGGGAGCCTGGGGGCGCGCGGACTCACCTGTCCTGGGTGGCCCAGGTGGGTTTCTTTGGGACCAGCGGGTGGACGCTTAAAGGAGATGGGTTTTAGTTTGATCATCAGAAGGCAAACTTTGGAAGAAGCAGGGCACCTCGCCCCCTGCAGTGGCCGCAGCACTGGCTGGAGGGGAGTTTGGCTCCGAAAGGTGCTGGCGCCCAGGGCCCTGGATTTGTCTCCAGAACCGCGTTGAAGGGCGTGTGCCCCAAAACCCCTGGGCAGGGGGAACAATGCAGATCTTTCAGGACTTGCCAAGTGTTGGCGTTGTCTCTGAATCACCATGCTCTCTGAGGACCTTCTGACGCAGGATCCAGTAGTGAGCTTACCGTTGCAGAAATGAAACAAAGAGCGCTGCGTTCTCTGTGGTCCCAACTCTGGTGGTTCTCGTTAGTTTTAGAACATTCATGCAAGTTTGCATCGAGTGTTAATTTCCCTGTTTCCCCAGTGAAAAGGTGGAAGTAGAGAGAGGTTAAGTGGCTTTCTTGTCCAAGGTCAGGTTGCTGGTAGGTGACAGAACTTTCTCTTGATTCTCTGCCTCAAACTCTTTCCACCAGGCAAAAAGCAAGTCTTTGAGGTATGTGGAGCGGCTTTTGAATCTAGGAGTGGGGCAGGCAGAGTGGCTTCCTTGATATTTCTCAGATTCCATGTAAAGATACTGACTTTTATATGGATCATAACATCTAGAAGTTGGGTAGCAAAGATCTCTCTTTAAAAATGCAGAGCCAGTCTGGATTTACTCAGGCTTATTATAGGCGAGGGTATGCAGAAATCCTGTTGTGTTTCCCCCCGCCTTGGGCTCACAGGGCTTTGTTCCAAAGGTCTCAGAAGGGAGTTTGTTTTATCCTTCTCATCCTGGCCCCTTGGTTGTCACTCTGGGTCTTTATAGAACCATCATCTGGTTGATCCTGGATGGATGCTGAAATATTATCTTGTGGAGGAAAAGTCACAAACGGCCTCTCCCCGTTAGGATAAGAGAAAAAGACAAGAATTGCCCATCCCAGCTGCGCTGGGTTAGCAGTCAGAGGCGAGGCCTCAGCCTTTTTCCAAATCCCATTAAGTCCAAGTTGCAGGGGTCGGCCTGGATGGAGTTTTCCTTCCCTCTCGTCCCAAAGAACCTGACACGGCCCATCATTTTATCCTCTCAAGTATCAAGCACCCAGCACCAGGGAAGCACCATGTGTTCGGCTCCATGGGAGGCACCGGAGGCTGTGCTCCTCTCTCCCCCCAGAGGCCGTTAGAGCCTTAACTTGGAGCCGAGACGCATACAAGAGACGACCTCCGTTTACAACGTAAAACACCAGCGCTGGGGACTGACTTTGGCGAAAACAGAGTTTCGTCTTCACCTTCACTCAGCTCTGACTAACAGAAGGTCCGGCGAGGAGATAACCATAGGTGCACATGGTCCAGTCATGTTCCCGCGCACGTAGGGTGACAGGAAGGCGAGCCCCGGGGCACTGAGCTCCGTTCCACGGCGACCAGTGGGGTGCGTTGACCATCATGCGGTTTGCAGCTTCGCTGGGGCATTTGGGGATTTTGCACATGAAGATTGGGGGGGGCAGTTTGTTTCGTTTGTTACGGAAGTGTACCACGATGATGTTCTTGTCCTTCCTCTCTCCTTGGCCACAGCCGACACGCCGGGTACTCTGTGTGCCCTCGAGGACGCACACGGGCAGCACGGGGTCAGGGCCAAGGAACTGCCTACACGGATTGTCTCCTGTCCGTGCGGTTTTCTCATTTAATTTCATATTTGGAGGTGGCTGGAGGGGGAGGAGGGAAGTCTTATGAAACTCATGCAGGCATTACTAGCACACATCACCTTGGATTCCCTCCTTTTAATCTTCAAGAACATTCCAGCAGCACTGCTCCGGTCTGCTCCTCATTCTAATTTTGGCAGCTGCCTTGAGTCAGAAGAGAGGGAACGAGACGCCTCCATAATCACCAGCCATGTTTTGTAACAATAAGGAGTTCATAATTGAACTCCCTTGTTACTAAACTAGTGAGTGCATCTGAATCGTTGAGTCGAGCAGTTAATCAGAGCGAATGTGAAAAACCAGGAATTCGAGCTTCTTCCTGGAAGATACTCCTCGAGTATAGCCATTCGGAGAAGGGAGCCAGCGTGGCTGGGTTTCTTCGCCGTTGAGCTGGAAGTCAGAGGAGACACCACGTTTTTGGAGGGACTTGCTACTCCCCACCAGCCAGGTCATTTTTCCAAAGCGAGTTCTCAGGTCGTAACCCCAGCTTCCCCGAGATCGGACTTGCTGGGTTTGCGTAGCTTTGGGTTTACTCTGGACGTTGACACGATGGATGGGGCACCGTGGACTCCACAGCTGTCCTGCAGGGTCCCTTGCTCCCGACACACTCGGGCTGGAGGCGCCCACAGTGCCTTTGGGGAAGTCGGCGGTCGGAAATGAACAACGATGAGTCGGCCTCGGCAGGAAGAGCCGGAGCAGAGGCCCTGTCGTGAGGCACCGACGACAGCAGAAGGGGTTTTGATAGTATTTTCTGTTCAAGTACACACAAACCGAAGAGTTAGATCGGGTTCCCTGGAAGTGCAGCAGTCACCTGCTTGGCCGTGACGGAGACGACCCCTGCCTTCAGGATGCCCACCATCAGGTGCCGCGGCCAACCGAGCAAGGCCCCCCAGGCCCTCGGGGTCCCCGCAGGGGGCTCGTTCGCAGCACGTTCCGTGGAGAAGGAAGTCTCTGCTGCTCCAGCAAGGCGGGGGCGGTACAAGAAGGGAATGGTCGCAAATCTTGTTGGAAGACAGCCTGGGGGCCCCGGGTCTCCTGCCGTCCTCGAGCGGGGATGAGCTCGCCTGTGAGAAATGCGGACTCCTTTCCGCATTGTGACAGACCTCGGTGGCCCTTGTTTTCCCTCGACTTCGGGGTGCTGCTCTGCAGTGGGGCCGGGTCGGCGGGAGCTGTCCCAGCCTCGGGGTCCATCGACAGACCGCGAGGTGGCACGTTTCCTCCTGGAATGCCGCCTCCTCTGGGACACCATGTCACCTGAAGGTCATCCCTCAGAGTCCTTTTCTTGATGTTCTCAGAACATCAAAGCTGTCGGGATCTTTTCCACCGGGGCCTTCCTGGCCATTCTGGTTGTGCCGGCACTTTTTACACTTCTTCTTTGTTTCATGTATTTTGTCACAAACAGTACCGGAGGCAAATTGACACTCTGATGCTCAGAAGAAGGATGTGATGACGTGTCTGAATCGACCTCGGCCTTGGGGGGGCCTCAGATGCTTCCATCCGGGGGACCCCAGGACAGGCTGGCCCCTGGGAGGTTCTAGCTGAGGACACCGCGTCTCCCTCGCAGCGCTGGCAGGAATGAAACGTGCAGGTCGAGGGACCTTCGTTCCTAAGGACGTAAAACAAAACGGAACAAAGATGGTGACCGAATGCAGAACCAGGTCTGCGGAGAAAGGACTTAGTAAATGGGAAGCACAATCAAATCTGCATACACCTCGAGTCTCCGTCGGCTGGGACCGTGACACATTGGCAGCGTAGATGGTGGAAATCCATTTCTCCCCGTTCTGGGGCCTGGGAGTCCAAGAGCAAGGCGAGGCCCATCTGGTTCTCAGCAAGGACCAGAGTCCTAGCTTGCAGAGGCCACCCTCCCACGTGTCCTCGTGGCCTTTCCTCGATGTGCTCCCTTCCTCTTCTTGTGAGGCCACCAAGTGCACCTCGGGGGCCCCGCCCCCTGCCCAGCAACCCTGGTCACCTCCCGCCGTCTCCATCTCCAGCACCTTAGGCTTCAACGGATGAATTAACATTCAGGCCATACAACCGGGTGGCTTCCTGTTTCTGTCTGTGGGCGGCGATGTGCCCTCCTGCGCCACCGAAGGAAGAAGACGCTCCGTGGAGTCCGTCACGCAGACCAAGCCCATTCTCCCCGCACCTCCCTCCCAGGGCCTTGGGTCCCTTGCCAGGATACGGCAGGAAGTGCGAGGGAAGGAAGCCAGGATTGATTCGGCGCCCGCTCTTGAACGAGTGCCCTCATTGCAGCCTGCCGACGACCTGGTGTCTCGGTGGGGGAGTCGGGGGCACGTTGTCTCCATTTTTACAGCTGGAGGATGAGGGTCGGTGAAGTAATTGCCCCAAATCTGCAGGTGATGGGAATTCGAGGTCTGCCTCCGGTCTCCGGGACTCGTGCCGCCCACTTGCACCGTCCACCTGGCGAGGACCTCGGGGTGAGAAGGACCGGGAGGCAGGGCCGCGCCTGCCACTTCCCGCCGTGGCCTTTAAGAACTCCGAAGCTGCGGGCTGCCTGGCGGCTCAGTCAGTTAAGCCTCTGCCTCTTAGTTTCAGCTCAGGTCAAGATCTCAGGGTCCTGCGATCAAGCCCCACGTTGGGCTCTGTGCTCAGTGGGGGGTCTGCTGCCCCCACCCCCTCTCCTTCTGCCCCTCCCCCACTTGTGCGCACACGCTCTCTCTGAAATAAAAAATAAATCTTTAAAAAAACTTGGAAGCGGGATTCCTTTGCCACTCTTGGCCTCAGCATCTCTCCTCAGGACTCCTGGGGTGGCACGGCTTCTTGGCAAACTCTCTCCTGCGTGCGTGCACTCGGGTACCTTCCAGGGAAATTTGAGAGTCACTGCTTCAGCCACAGTCGGAGCGTGCAGGACTCGAAGACAGGCTGTTTCCTGTCGGTGACAAGGGTGACAAGGGGAGATGAGTCTCGAAACTTCCTAAAACTTAGAGATGTTTAACTCCCTAACGTGGACGCAACAAATCCATGTTTCTATGTTCCTTCGGAGGATGATACCCTTTTTCAGGGGGATGAGGGAAGTGGCAGAGTTTGAAGGTGGAGGGCAGTGGGAAGCCCTGGACGAAGCCCCCCACCATTTGCTTGAACCCCACCTTGCTGGATTCGAGTATTCATCAAATGTGTGCCTCACGTGCTTGCGGGGTCTGATGGCGGCGTGCTCCCGGGTCGTCACATCGTGGTGGAGAGGCTCCGGAGCGGGTGTGGTCGGCTGAGGACGCTTCCCCAGTGCCCGCCAGCTTTCCAGTGCTTCCCTCTCCCTCGGAGCTGCACCGTAGGCGCCGGGCTCCGAGCCCGGGGTGTCGCCCCCGACGGAGACAGGCCCCCTGAGCCCCATGGCAGGCGTCACACACACACAACGCACCAAGGGCTTCCTTTGTACTCGGGACATGGAGGAAATCGGCCGTTTGTCTCTGGGGTAATGGGCTCGGCTGCAACATGAAAATCTCTCAGACGGTTCAATCCAATGACATTACGTCAGAGTTCATGAAGAGCAACGACTGCACACAGTTTAATTCCATTTAATTTTTTTAAGGGGGGAAAAAGCAAAAGGGAAAATGTTTTAGTTTCTCTTAAGCTGATTTCTCTCTGCTTTTGCCTTAAAAGTGCCTTTCTAGTTGGCACACAGTGATGTGATCATTATCTACCACCTCGTCGCCGCGCCGTCCCCGCGCGCAGTAAAACACAGAGAGAGAGAGAGAGAGAGAGAGGGACCAGGGGAGCTTGTGAAGTATGACTTCCTATCCCAAGACTCATTGCCTGCGATTCGTAGCGCTTGACAGTAATGATCTTATTACAGTACTCTGGACCTTGAAGAGATTTCATGAGGAGAGAGAAAGGACAGGCCTCCGTGTAATCAAGTGGTGCTGAATATTCCACGCGTTTTTGATCACACACTGATTGGGCACAGTTTTAGCCCATCTTCTAGTCAATTATGCATGGCCCCTGTGCTCTCGGAGAGTCAGAAACATTGATGGCTGTTGTCTGGGTTTTGGCAGGCAGCCAGGGGTTTGAAGTGCCTTGCACACCATCATCCCAGGATAAGTGCTTTTTAGTTGGAATTGATTACCTTTCTTTGGGTTTTGCTTAATAGCAAAACTGCATTTGGAGAGGGCTTCAGGTGAAAAATGGACGTATTAGCCATTTAGAGCATCTGAACTCCCAGGCAATCCTTGGGCTTCCCTTGTTTCTGTCTAATTTCTGTTTAATGATACGACGTTTGATAATATTTGAGATATTCCTCGTCCTTTGCCGCCAAGCACACATGTTGAGCGCGGAGGGCGGGTTAGCGTGCATGAGCACCGCGTGCGGGCTCCAGGACCGCCCGGGGGTGCAGCTCCAGGCTCCAGGGGGGTCTCCACGGTGAGCGTCCGTCCCGGCCAGGAGGCGTGAGTTCCCTAGAGAGATCTGCGTCCGCAGGAAAGTAGGCGGTGGATTCGCCCTGCGCTGACCAGCTCTTCGCAGGTCACGGTGGTGCCCGCGTCGCCGGGCCGGGTCGGGCGCGTCTGCTGCCCGATGCCCAAGAGGGCTGTCGGCCCGGGGTCTGTGCAGTTGTGTACTTGCCGTTACTGAGCTCGAAAGGTGGTGATACTTGAAAGGATGGGATTTTTCCTACCAGAATGATCACTTGATATCGTCCGTTATGAAGCTAACACAGTTAAACGAATGATAATATGCCTAAGAGGGTGCGGTTATGAACCAGGATTTTTGCTTCCCTGTGTTACCCTCTGAATTCAGGTTCTTAGTGTGTAGATGGACTCAGAATCATCAGATAGGAAAACATCAAAGTTCTTTTTAAGCATGTGTGTGAGACCCGGGAGTTGGACATACCAAAGCTGGGGGCGGGGGAGGGGGGGGGTTGTCAGTAGATGTTTCTAGAAATCTGTCCTGAGTCCACCTCCAGCCATTGAGGTAACTGACACCGGAAATGGGAACTATGCCATTTCGCCACGGGGTCCCTCAGGAACCTGACTTGACTCTTCTTAATTGAGTAAATAGGTAGCTTTGTTCTTTTACTCGGTTTTCATTTAGAGCTTTCTTGCTTTCTGCAGGTGGGAATAATTTTCCTCTTCAGTGACTCTCTGCAGAAGCCGTGGGTCTCTGCAGCAAGGTTACTAAACAGCCCTGGGAGAACTTACAGAATCCCTAACTCCGCATTCCGTGCACACATGCACAGAGGGTTTTTTTCCTTTCTCAATTTCGTGAAAATAAAATATTTTCTCTCAGTGCACACTGAGTGATGATTCTTGAAAAGAGAAAACCTCAAAACGGAAAACCAAAGTTGACCATCATTGACGGCCAGAATTGCCCCTGATTGTTGACCTTTGCACGGTGTGGGCGATTCAGCCTTGTTTGTAGCCCCTCAGCCCCCATGGGAACCTCTTATTCACATCCACACTCTAAACCTTGGCTTATCTAGGATTTTCCTAAGGCATAAATTCATATAAAATAAATGATTTTATAATCCTTGATTTCGTTAAGTTACTATTCAAACCATTAAAGACTTTTGTCAACTTCCCCATTGCTACATTTCAACAGGTCGATAAAATATATTTTTATAACAACTGGAGAATAAAATCCACAGTTGGCAAATAATGCAAGTTTTAAAGGCCATAATTGTAGAAAAACACGGCATTACAGTATAATCATCTCCTTTTTGCCTGGTAATTTTACCTGAAAAGGTGAATCTAGTGTTTGCATTTAAGGAGAAAGAGTCCATAAACTTGTATGGTTTCATCTGTGAATGCAGAATGGCTCTTATAATTAACATGTAATTTACCCTGAACAGGCCAATCAATTGATGTAAACAATTAGAGACCAACTGCTTTCTTGAATTGCACCCCACCCTCCCCACAAACATTGGTTCCTCACAGTGTTAGGAGATCAGTCTCTTAAAGGTAGGACACAAGAAGAAGGGAGGGAGGGAAGGATTTATCTAGTGGTTGGTGGTTTGGGACCATTTTCTTGAACAACTCGTATCAGTGAATGTAACCTGTGTTGTCACTGGCTCTCAGGCAGTGCTGAAGACAGGCGTTGACAGCATCCTTCCCACTTCTGCCAGCGGGGGTGGGAAGGGACATGGATATGGTTTGGCTGTTTTGTTTTGAGCAGCACAGAACCCCTACCTCCCCCCGCCCCCCGCCACCATGAGCACTCATGGAGGGGAGGAAACGAAGCCAGCCCTCAGCCATCATCTCCTCCAAACCATGCACAGTTCCAGGATGCTGGTGAAGAGCCATTGGTCTTCTTACGTTTTGAACATTTGAAGATGAATTTGTTGCTGGCATCAGTAACTTGTTACCTTCTATTTCTAATCACAACTGATCAGGTTAGTTCACCCAAGAGGATTTTTTGTCCCAAGTTCCTTTGCTTAAAGAACTCTAAGACATGATTTGAAGCCATTCATCTATAGGCCAAATCTAGTTCTTGGCGTCACTTTTTTCCCGAACCCCAAAGTATTCTGAATTCCCCCTCCACACTGTCGAGATCAACCAGTACGTTGTGTGACCGTGCTGGACTATTCCATAAGCGCTCAAGGTCTGCGTCAAGGAAGGCCATTTGCAGACAGTCTCCAGGGAAGGAAGCTGGGAGGGGAAGCGTGCATCAGGGGGGCTCCTCCCAGAGACCTGGGGCTCCCAGGATGCTGGGGCCACACGGGGGTGGGACCTGGGGGCCGCTGGGGGGAAGCTGCACCCACAGCTGAGATGCTGCCAGGCGACCAGGCCAGGAGGGGCTCCGTCCAGGCAGGGCTGCTTTGTGGGCAAGTGGCTTCGGGCTCCACTGTTCGCCCTCAGCTCCTCCTATTTTCCTCATTCTTGCTTCTCTTCTCATTTCACCCTTTATCTTTCTTTCCAAACTTCCTTTATCTGGGACTTCTCTTGCTTTTTTTCCCTCATTTTCTCTTTCCCACTTTTCCCATCTACACCTTAATAGACTTCTTTTTCTCCTTTACTTTCTTATTTTCTTTCCTTGTGTTTGGTTAATTTTTTAACTTTCTGTGTATCATGAGAAGATACATAACATAAAGTCTGCCCCTGTAAGCTTAGAGTTCATTGACATCAGTCAGTTTGGCAGTGTTGCCCAGCCATCGCCGCTGCTGATTTTCGAGTCTTTATTGTCGCCCCGAAGGATCCCATAGCCAGCCCCCTCCTCCGGCCCAGGGTGCCCTCTCACCTACTTTTCGGCTCTGTGGATCTGCCCGTGGTGGACACGGTCTATAAATGGCATCATTTAGCGTTTGTCCCTCGTGACGCGCTCCTCGAACTCCGCCCGTCTTCAGGACTCACTGTGCACACTCGTGTCAGCGCCCCCTTCCTTTTCAAGGCTGAGTAACAGTCCACTGTGTGCACAGACCATGTTTGGCTTCCGTGTTCACCTGCTGATGGCCTCTTGAACTGTTTCCACTTTGGGCTGCCGTGTCATGTCGCCGGGAACACTGGCGTAAAAGAGCTGAGTCCTTCTTGCTTTCTCTGTAGCACGTATGGAAGAGTGCATTCAGCTTTCCGAAAAGTGACCGGATTCCCTCTTTCCATACATTGCTCTCTGCCTAGTCCTTTTCTTTCATCATCTGTACTGTGGACTTGGAGGACCTCCCACAGTTGAATGAATCCACTTTTGTCAACCTCTTAATTACAAAGCTAAATATATATGATTTTAACATGTGTTTGAAACTTTGCTGTTTTTCTTTTTAAAAAGCGCTAAATGTTTTTTAGTTCAAAGAGCT
>JAPYYJ010002800.1:0-12314 GCA_028533885.1 Nasua narica | reverse complement strand
GACTAGAAGAGATTATGCGGAGTGAAATAAGTCAAGCGGAGAGAGGCAATTATCTTATGGTCTCACTTACGTGTGGAGTATAAAGAAAATCATGGAGGGCATCGTGAGAAGGAAGGGAAGGGCGAATGGGGGGAAATCGGAGGGGGTGATGAACCAGGAGAGACTGTGGACTCTGAGCAACAAACTGAGGGTTTTGGAGAGGAGGGGGTAGGTGGGTGAGCCTCGTGGTGGGTATTGAGAGGGGCACGTACTGCATGGAGCACTGGGTGTGGTGCATGAACAATCAATCTTGTAACACTGAAAAATTAAAATAAACAAATTTGGGGAGAAAAAAAATAAATAAATTTAAAAAAAAAGATGAAAAAGTCACCTCAAAAAAGAGAACAAGAGGCAGGATTGACTGCCAAGGACTTAATTAGTATGGACATAAGTAAGATGTCAGAACTAGAGTTCAGAATATTATATAAAGATACTAGCTAGGCTTGAAAAAAGCATAGCAGACACTAGAAAATCCTTTTCTGGAGATATAAAAGAACTCAAATCTAATCAATTCAGAATTAAAAAGTCTATTAACAAGATGCAATAAAAATGGAGGCTCTAATGTCTAGGATAAATGAAGCAGATGAGAATTAGTGTTATTAAAGACAAAATGATAGAGAATAAAGAAGATGAGAAAAAGGGTTTCCCGGGTGGCTCAGTCTGTTAAGCATCTGCCTTCAACTCAGGTCATGATCTCAGGTTACTGGTTTCGAACCCCACATTGGGCTGGCTGTTCAGCAGGGACCCTGCTTCTCCCTATCCTTCTCCCCCCATTCCTCATCTCTCTCTTGCTCACACACTTTCTCTCAAATAAAAATTAAAAAAAAATCTTTAAAAAAATGAAGATGAGTAAAAGAGATAAGCAACTACTGGACCATGAGGGGAGGATTCAAAAGATAAGTGATAACATAAATGGAAACAATATTAAAATCATTGGGATCCCAAAAGAAGAGAAAGAGAGAGGGGGCAAAAGGTATTTTAGAGCAAATTATAGTGGAGAACTTCCCTAATCTGGGGAAGGAAACAGACATTCAAGTCCAAGAAGCACAGAGAACCCTCCCTCAAAATAAATAAAAATAGTCAACACCCTCACTAGCTTCGTATTGTCTCTTCTTTTGTTAATGTATCTCAGGAGAAAAAAAAAATACCTGGTTATGGTAAACAATCTTTTTAATGTTCTGTTGGATCCTATTTACTAGGATCTTGTTGCATATTTTGGCATCAATCATACTAGCTTAATAAAATCTTCTTGGTTTCATATTTTTCTCATTTAGCACTCTGAATGTGTGGTGGCAGTTCTTTCTGGCTTCCTAGGTGACTGTGGATAGGTCCAATTCAAGCCTAATATTTCCACCCTTGTAGGTTACGGTCCTCTTGTTCCAAGCCACTTTCAAGATTTTCTCTTTGTCTTTGACATTTGCAAATTTCACCACTGTAAGTGAGGGTGTTGGCATCAATTCAAAAAAGTAGAGATTAAAAACTTCCAGGACAAACAGAAACTAAAAGAATTTATAGTCACTAAACTGTCACTGCAAAAATTATTAAAGAGGATCTTGTAAGTGAAAGAGGACCCAAAAATAACTTAGACAAGAAAGGAACAGAGATAATATACAAAAACAGTGACTTTTAAGGTAATACATTGTCACTAAATTCATATCTTTCAAAAATTACTCTGAACATAATAGACTAAATGCCCCAGTCAAAAGTCACAGGGTATCAGATTGGATAAAAAACAGGACTCATCCATATGTTGTCTGTGGGAGACTCATTTTAGATTCAACCACACCTCCAGATTGAAGGTGAGGGGATGGAAAACCATTTAAAATGCTAATGGACATCAAAAGAAGCTGGAGTGTCAAGTCTTATATCAGACAAATAAGATTTTAAGCCAAAGACTAGAATAAGAGAAGAGGAAGGACAGTATATCAAACTTAAAGGTCTATACAATAAGAAGGCCTAACAATAAAAAATATTTATGCCTCTAACATGGGAGCAACCAATTATATAAGCCAATTAATTGCAAAATCAAAGAAACACATCAATAATAGTACAATATTAGGGCACTTCAACACCCCACTCACTGCAATGGACAGATCATTGGGCAGAAAAATCAAGGAAACAAAGGCTTTGAATGACACACTGGACCAGGTAGAATTCACAGATACTTTCAGAGCATTCCATCCTATAATTTTAGAATACACATTCTTCTCAAGTGCACATGGAACATTCTCAAGAATAGATCACATACTGCATTCCAACGCAGGTCTCAACCAGTACCGAAAGACTGAGATTATTCCCTATATATTTTCAGAACACAGTGCTTTGAAACATGTACTCAATCACAAGAGGGAAATTGGAAAGAATTCAAATACATGGAGGCTACAGAGCATCCTACTAAAGAACCCTGCAATTTTATTACTGGGTATTTACACCAAAGATGCAGATGTAGTACAAAGAAGGGCCACATGTACCCCAATGTTCATAGCAGCAATGGCCACAATAGCTAAATTGTGGAAAGAACCAAAAAGTCCTTCAACAGACGAATGGATAAAGAAGATATGGTCCATATATACAATGGAATATTATGCCTTCAACAGAAAGGATGAATACCCAACTTTTATATCAACATGGACAGTACTGGAAGAGATTATGTTGAGTGAAATAGGTCAAGTAGAGAGAGTCAGTTATCATATGGTTTCACTTACATGTGGAACATTAGGAAAAACATAGAGGACATTGGGAGAAGGAAGGAAGTGTGAGTTGGGGGGACATCAGAGCAGAAGATGAACTAAGAGAGACTGTGGACTCTGAGAAACAAACTGAGGGTTTTGGAGGGTGGGGGGTGGGGGATTGGCTGAGCCTGGTGGTGGATATTGAGGAGGGCATGTATTGCATGGAGCCCTGGGTGTGGTATATGAAAATGAATCATGGAACACTGAAAAAATAAAATAAATTAATTAAAAAATAATTACGGACGAATATCCCTGATAAACATTGATGCCAAAATATGCAACAAGATCCTAGTAAATAGGATCCAACAGAACATTAAAAAGATTATTTACCATAACCAGGTATTTTTTTTTTCTCCTGGGATACATTAACAAAAGAAGAGACAATACGATCTCAGTTGATGTAGAAAAAGCACCTGACACAATACTGCATCAATTCTTTGTTTTTTTTTAAAGACTTTATATATTTATTTGTCAGAGAGAGAGCACAAGGAAAGCATCAGGCAGAGGAAGAGGCAGGCTCCACACTGAGCAAAGAGCCTGACGTGGAACTCAATTACAGGACCCTGGATCGTGATATGACCTGAAGGCAATGGTTAACCAACTGAGCCACCCAGGCATCCCTGCAGCATTCTTTCTTGATTAAAACTCTTCAAAGTACAGTGATAGAGGGAACATGTCTCATTATCATAAAACTGTCTATGAAAAGCCTACAGCTAATATCATTCTCAATGGAAAAAAAGTGAGAGCTTTTCCTTTAAGGTCAAAAACAGGATAATCATGCCCAATCTCACCACTATTGTTCAAAATAGTATAAGTCCTAACCTCAGTAATCAGAAAACTAACTAAATAAATAATGACATTCAAACTGGTAAAGAAGAAGTCAAATTCTCTCTTTGCAGATTATATGATAGTTTATCTGGAAAACACAAAAGACTTCATCCCAAGTCATTAAAACTCATACAACAACTCAGTAATGTGTCGAGATACAAAACCAAAGCACAGAAATCAGTTGCATTTCTATACACTAACAGTGTAAGTGAAGAAAGAGAAATTAAGAAATCAATTTCATTTACAATGCACAAAAACTGTGAGATACCTAGGAATAATTTTAACCAAAGAGGTAAAGGATTTATGCTCTTGAATCTACAAACACTTATGAAAGAAATTAAGGAAAACACAAAGAGACGGGAAAACATTCCATGCTCATGGATTGAAAAGAAACTTTGCAAAAATGTCTGTGCTGCCCAGAGAAATCTACATTTCCAATGCAATCTCTATCAAAATGCCATTGACATTTTTCACAGACTTGGAACAAACAGTCTTAAAAAGGAAAGACTCCAATTGCCAGGGGAATGTCAAAAAAGAAAATCAAAGCTTGAAGCATCATGATCCTTGACTTCAAGCTGTATTACAAAGCTGTGATCATCAAGACAACATGCTATTGGCACAAAAACAAACACATAGACCAATGGAACAGAGTAGGGAGCCCAGAAATGGACTCACAAATCAATGGTCAACTAATATTTGACAAGGCAGGAAAGACTATCCAATGGAAAAATACAGTTTCTTCAATAAATTGTGCTGGGAAAATTGGAGAACTACATGCAGAAGAATGAAACTGGACTATTCTCACCATACTCAAACACGAACACTAAATAGATGGAAGACCTCAATTTAAGACTGGAATCCATCAAAATCCTAGAGGAGAACATAGGCAGTAACTTTTTGCTGCAGCAACTTTTTTCAAGACGTTTCTAAAGACAAAGGAAACAAAAGCAAAAATGAACTTTTGGCAGCTTATCAAGATAAAAAGGTTTTGTATGGCAAAGAAAACAGTCAACAAAACAAAGAGGCAAACCATGGAATGGGAGAAGATATATGCAAATGATATTACAGATAAAGTGCTAGTATTCATGATTTATAAAGAACTTCTCAAACTCAACACCCAAAAAATAATCCAGTCAAGAAATGGTCAGAAGACATGAATAAACACTTCTCCAATGAAGATATACAAATGGCTATCAGACACATGAAAAAATGTTTAATATCAGTAGCCATTAGGGAAATACAAATCAAAACCACAATGGCAAAAATGAATAAGACAGATGTTGGCCAGGATGTGGAGAAAGGGTAACCCTCCTACACTGTTGGTGGGAATGCAAGCTGGTACAGCCACTCTGGAAAGCAGTATGGAGTTTCCTCAAGATATTAAAATAGAGCTACTCTATGACCCAGGAATTGCACTAATTATCCCAAGATACAGATGTAGTGAAAAGAAGGGGCATACACACTCCAGTATTCATAGCACCAGTGTCCACTATAGCCAAACTGGGGAAGGAGACAAATTGTCCTTAAATAAATGAATGCTTAAAGAATATGTGGTTCATATATACAATGGGGTATTCCTCAGCCACCAAAAAGGATAAATACCTACAATTTGCATCGACATGGATGGAACTGGAAGGGATTATGTTAAGTGAAATATGTCAAACAGAGAAAGACAACTATCTTGTGGTTTCACTCCTTTGTGAAACATAAGGTATAGCACGGAGGACCATAAGGGAAGGGAGAGAAAAGTGAATGGGAAGAAATTATAGATGGAAACAAACTGTGAGAGACTCTGGACTCCAGGAAGCAAACTGAGGGTTACAGAAGAGAAGGAGTGGGGGATGAAGTAACTGGGTAACGGGTATTAAGGAGGGCACATGTGGTGATGAGCATGGGGTGTTACAAACTACTAATGAATTGTGAACACTACATCAAAAATTAATGATGCTCTATATGTTGGCTAATTGAACAAAATAAAAAAAGTAATCGTTATTCTTATTTGAGATAAGAATTCTAATCCCAGTTTTTTTTTTTTTAATTCCAAGACTAGTACTTTATGCATGCAAACACATAATGGGTAAAGAAGAGACAATCTCCAAGAGGAAAAGTATTAAAGTAATCACCAAACTTAGGTCAAGTTGCTCTTCTATCAGCAGTGAAGTTAGGTAAGAACAAATTATCTTATAATTTACCAGGCAAGGATTGAAGCAAAAAATCAAACCAAAACAAAAAACATCGTGACAAAAGTCGGCCACTAGATGGTGCCATTGTCCCTCTCTGTTTGTGTGGTAATGCACTTCGGATTTTGGCCCTTGCCTAAAGAAAGAGGTCCAGAAGAGAAGTTTACAAACTTTTGAGGACATAAATCATCTTCATCTCCTTCCCATGAAATTCAGGAGATCATGAAGACAATTTACCTTTAAGCAAATAGGAATCTGAGCTTTATGGATGTAGATAACTTGATATGCTATCTAAGTGTCTTTGAAGGTTTTTTTTTTTTTTAAATTCAATAGCAAATATGTAAAAATGAATAAATGAAACCCAGGAGAGAAAAACAATAGCTCATGTTGTCTTTCTTTGTATATCTTTAATTTCCTTTTTGAGGCAGAAAAGATCAGTCTGTGAACGATCAGTTTTGCCCAGTTCTATCAGGAGAGTCAGAGTGTTTGAACTTTGATATAGGATATGATATCTCTAATCTCATTCCCTAACCACCATAACCAATTCTATGTTCTCATCTGGCAACCTTAGTGGACATGGGAATAAAACAGAGGATGATACAGAGTTTTCTGTTCATACTGAAAACAATAATTGTTGAACAAATGAAGAAATGAATGAATAACTGAAATCTCTTGTCTAAATAGTTTCAATAGTAAAAAGGTGATCATTACCTTTCCCAACTTCCCACATATATGGGTCAATAATGATCATGTTGAAGATCAAAATAGGTGATGTTTAAGTTTGTCTTTTTCCATCCAGTAGTCACAGTGTCCTTACACTCATAAGATGCTTCATTAATACCTGATGAGTTGAGTATGTAGAAGCTGGTTCTAATTAGGAGTAATAGATGAAACTGAGCCATTGAAAATAGAGTATGGAACAATTTAAGGGAGAGATTAATGAAAAAATCTGCTCATGTGTGTAATCATCTCCCATCAGGGGTAGTGATTCTCCCCAACCTTTATTTAACTTAGAAAAAGAAAGTTAGACCTCGAGGCCTTTCAGGGTCAAGGGAAGCACAGCAAAGATACCCGAATGGGTTTTCTACATCTAGGTTGATTAACTGTTGAGAAAAGAAAGAACAGCTTGTACTATTCTGGGTAGTACAAGCACTGTAATTTGTGACAGCTATAGGTCATGTATCTATTTTTCTGTCTGACAAGGACAAAGAGCAGCTGGTGACTGGTACAAACCCAGACTGGCTTGTTCAGGCTGTTAACTATGGAGATAGAGCCTCGGCTTTCAGTCTAAGCAATAAAAGAGGTGGAGTATACGGTTAATGCTTGCATGTCTGCACAAATTTAACTGGAGCCAACAAAATCTGGCTACAGGTGGGAAAATGAAGCTTAATGATTCTAAGAACTCTGTCCTTAATTTCCAGAGTATGAAAAGAAAGTAGATTTTTACACCTTTTTCTTTTCCTTCTCCACTCCTGCTGTGGCCACCTTCAAATCAATTAAGGTTAACAAATATCAATGTAGCCCTTATTAAATCCCTGGCACTGTGCTAGGCACTGAGGAAGTGAGGTGAACATGGCATGCTACCTGTGCCTCCAGGATTATTTTAGTACTGAAGGCAGACAATTGCAGCAACATGGGTGGAACTAGACTGTGTTATGTTAAATGAAATAAATCAGTCAGAGAAAGACAAATATATGATTTCACGCATATGTAGAATTTAAGAAACAAGACAGATGAATACAGGGGAAGGGAAGGAAAAACAAAATGAGATAAAAATAGAGAGGGAGGCAAACCATAAGAGACTTGTAAATGTACAGAACATAGTAAGGGTCGCTAGAGGGGAGGTGAGTGGGTGAATGGGCTAAATGAGTAATGGACATTAAGGAGAGCACTTGTTGGAATGAGCACTGAGTGTTGTACATAAGTGATGAGCCACTAAATTCTACTCGTTAAACCAATAATACACTATATGTTAATTAACTTGAATTTAAATAAAAATATATAAATAAAATAAAGGCAATCTTGAAAAACAAGCAAAAATACTAAAGACAGACAAGTAATCAAATAGAATGGTAATAGCAACAATAGGTCTATGCACAAAAACTACAAGAAGAGGTACAGATAAGGGGGAACATTATTGCTGTAGAGTAAGGAGAATTATATAAAACTTAGTGGAAATGAGAACACTATACTAAAGAATGCAGTAGGTCTCCAGCACATAATCCATTTTCCCTGCCTGTAAATCCACTAGGAAAAAGTGAATAGGTAGAAGAGTTGTCTCATTCACATAGGTATGGATACTTTCCTGCATGTCACCAATCTTCTTCCACTCCATGCCAAGGGATAAGCCTCCTTAGCTCTGACTGTCTGCTTTGCAGCCATTCTCCTAATGTTGCTAGAAGGGTACCATTAGTGAGTCTTTGCTCAATTTCATTTTATTTCATTATTTTTTTCCTACAAAACAGTCTGTGGTTTTTCACTTTATTCCTTTTGACACACACAAAAAAGATCCTAGAAAATGTACTTAGCTAGAGTGTTTCGTCTTCTGTAGGCCAAAAGTACTAATGTTTTCCTTAGGAATTGTCAGAGACCCATGTAGTTATGCCACAGGTTAAGGCATGTAATTAAATCAGAAATTTAGGTAGTCCAAAACACAGGATTTCCTGCCTACATTTAGTTTTCTTTACATGTTCATTAATTCTGTCCTCATTTTCCCCAGTCTCTTCTTCTTCTTCTTCTTTTTTAAGATTTTATTTACTTATTTGAGAAAGAGCATGAGAGAGAGTGGATAAGCAGGCAGAGGGGTAGGGAGAAGAAAGTTCTCTGTTGACCAGGGAAACTGATGAGGGGCTCAATTCCAGGACCCTGAATTCATGACCTGAGCCAAAGACAGATGTTTAACTGACTGAGCCACCCATGTGCCCTCCACCTGCTCCCTTCTTAATGACACCTTCCACCAAGCCTCATTTCACAGGCCTGTTCCTTGCTTTCCTGTTACACCTCAACAAATAAGGACATTCCTAAAACTGTCATATGACAATAGAACAACAATTTTGTAATTAATTTAATGTCCTCTAGTCAAGGGAACACAATCCATAGACTGGGACAGTACGGTACCTCAGAAACAGTGGAGCACTTTTCCCAAGGAATTTAGGCAAGATCAAGTTCTATAGAGTATTAGAAGAAGCCACTTGGAAATAAGACATGATTGTCTAGGAGATCAGAGATTCTCTATTAGGGCTAACAGGTCCATTTTTCTAGGGTAAGGTGAGTTTGCTAAAGCTGAGTTGGAAGACTGAGATTAGTGCATTTTAGCTTTCCTTGACAATGAAACATTTCCCCTGAGTTCAGGTTCACTTAGGTTTGGTTTGTGATATGGGCCAGACCCCTGGGGCAGCAGCCTTCATTCTGTGGGTCCTGATATGTGAACACTTTACCAACACTGTGACACTTCCTTAGACCAAAAAAAAAAAAAATAATAATAAAGTAACAAAGGGGAAAGAAGAAAGTCATAATGCTCTATTGCTATAGGAGTAGGACTGTAATTCACGTTTGGGCACAGATACAGGATGAATGATGTGAGGATGAAAAACAAGCCTGTATGTCTGGAAAACCTCATATTCATGGAATAAATCCACATATTTCAGTGAAAAGAAGTGAGTAATAAATATAAAAAATATTGAGCCTGGTCGTGGGTATTGAGGAGGGCTCATGTTGCACGGAGCACTGAGTGTAGTGTGTGAACAATGAATCCTGGAACACTGAAAAAATAAAATTAATTGAAAAAAAATGAAATCTGCTCAAAATGTCATGCAAGATCTTGCTCTGCACAGGAAAGGGAGAATCATTATTGACCACTAGCAGTGAATGAAAAAAATATAAAATCTTTTCATATTGAGAGAATCTGTGAAGTTTGTTATAAAAATTGAAGTTTTCCTCCGGGCAATGAGGAGACATTGAATTATCTTAAGATAGAGGGTGGTTTGATCATATTCATATTTCATAGATCACTTGGCACAATAGGGAGAATGGACTGTAGGTAAGTTTCTCTCTCTCTCTCTCTCTCTCTATCCATACAGTGGGAGGAGGGGTTTGGAAATCAAGATAGAAGAAGGCAGACCTGTTTGCAGGTGGAGTAGTGTCAATGGAAATAGAGACAAGTGGATTTTGAAATGTGATATGAGTAAGTATTTGAAGTTAACTGGATATTAGGAGTTTGTGTGGGGGGAAGAAGAGGTCAGAATAACTTCCATATTTCCAACTCGAACAACTGAGTGAATGCCAGTACCTCTGACCTAAATGAAGAGCATGGGGAATAGTATGAGGACAAAATAATAATTTTAGATAAAAATCCTACGAAATTGTGGGAAAATCAAATGAAAAATAATGTTAAGTAAGTAGTTGTATATACTGATCTGAACTTCAAGAGACAATGGAATTTGGGGGTAAAAGATAGAGATCTTAGGGTCATTAGCATATATAATAGTTAAAACAATGGAGAAGAATAACCATGAAGAATGAGAAAGTAAGTGCGACTGAACAGATCTTTAACACCAATACTGACAATGATAAAGAAGCTGAAAAGAAAACTCTAACAAGGGGTATGAGAGAGTTAGGAAGAGCATTAGGAAATGTGATGTTCCCAAGAGAAGAGATGGTTTCAAGAAGAGGGATGGAGTGTCAACACTTTCTCTATATATCATTTGTATCTAAAAGTGACTGTGGATTAAAAAAAGAAATTATGTTAACTTTGAAAATTATAATCTCAATGACATTGAAGAAGCTGGGGCCAAATTACAGAAGGTTGAAGAGTGACTAGAAGATGAAGATAAGCCATAGCTGTAGAAAACCCTCCAAAAAGTAGCTGGAAGGTTACTACTTTGGAGGGAGGTAGTTATTCTTTTTTTAAAAAAATTCAACTCGCCAATATATAGTACACAATTAATTTCAGATGTAGTGTTCAGTGATTCATCAGTTTCATATAAGACCCAGTGCTCACCACATCATGTGCCCACCTTGATGCCCATCATCACCCAGTTATCCCATCTCCCCACCCACTTCTCTTTCAACAACTGTTTGTTTCCCAGAGTTTAGAGTCTCTTATTGTTTCTTTCCCTCTCTAATTTTCCCATTCAGGTTTCCCTCCCTTCCCTTATGATTTTCTGCACTATTTCTTATGGTCCGCATATGAGTGAAACCATATGATAATTGTCTGTCCTGATTAAGTTATTCACTTAGCATAAGTGCCATCCATGTTGATGTAAATGGTAGGTATTCATTCTTTCTGATGGTTGAGTAATATTCCATTGTATATATAAATCTCGTCTTTATCCATTCATCTGTCAAAGGACGCTTTGAGTCCTTCCATAGTTTGGCTATTGTGAACATTGTTGCTATGAACATCGGGTGCAGGTGTTCTTTTCTTTCACTACATCTGTATGCTGGGTCATAGTGTAGCTCTATTTTTTAGATTTAATTTAATTTTTTCAGTGTTCCAAGAGTCATTATTTAAGTACCATACACAGTGCTCCATGCTATTTTTAACTTCTTGAGGAACCTCCATACTGGTTTCCAGAATGCCTGTACTAGCTTGCATTCTCATGAACAGTGTACGAGAGTTAGGTCATTATTCTTAAGATAAGAGACATTTAGGG
Organism: Nasua narica; assembly: GCA_028533885.1. Classification (NCBI taxonomy): domain Eukaryota; kingdom Metazoa; phylum Chordata; class Mammalia; order Carnivora; family Procyonidae; genus Nasua; species Nasua narica. The sequence goes on along the minus strand of JAPYYJ010002800.1, from coordinate 881 downwards.
GGTGCCTGGGTGGCTTAGTGGGTTAAAGCCTCTGCCTTCAGCTCAAGTCATGATCTCAGGGTCCTGGGATCAAGCCCTGCATCGGACTCTCTGCTCAGCAGGGAACCTGCTTCTCCCTCTCTCTCTGCCTGCCTCTCTGCTTACTTGTGATCTCTCTCTCTCTGTCAAATAAATAAATAAAATCTTAAGAAAAAGAAACATTTAAGCATATATAAATGCTAACGAACCACAAGTTGAAGACTAGGAGGACCCTGAGCTCACCCCACCCCACATTTTCAGCTAGATATCATCCACATCCAAATAAATAAGCCAGAGAATGACTTGGAGACTGGCAGAACAAACTTCATAACTATATATAAAGAAGAAGATTAATCTGAATCGTTGAGAAAGTCAGAATTGCTAGGGAAGCTGCCTGAAGGAGGGAGGGAGCTGTGCAAAGATAGGGCAGAGGAATAGGCCCTCAAAGCAGGGAGCTTACATGGGATTCCTGTAAGGTTTGGCTTTAAAAACTAGAGGATCTGGATGTCAAGATTCTCAACAAGATCCTAGCTAATAGGATCCAACAGCACATTAAAAAGATGATTCATCATGACCAAGTGGGATATATCCCTGGGATGCAAGGGTGGTTCAATATTCACAAATCAATCCATGTGATAGAACAAATCAACAAGAGATGAGAGAAGAACCACATGGTCCTGTCAATAAATGCAGAAAAAGCATTTGACAAAATTCAGCATCCGTTCCTGATTAAAACTCTTCAAAGTATAGGGATAGAAGGAACATTCCTCAACATCATAAAGTCGATCTATGAAAAGCCCACAGCAAATATCATTCTCAGTGGGGAAAAGCTGAAAGCCTTCCCTTTGAGATCAGGAACACCT
>JAPYYJ010000028.1:0-28135 GCA_028533885.1 Nasua narica | reverse complement strand
AAAAAAAATATACTGACTATAATAACTCTCAAGGACGGCAAATTATCTCTGTTTGGCAGAGAGCAAAAATGAAAACTGGTGAGGGTAACTCTAAGTACAGATTTTCATGGGATGGTTCCAATAAAAGCCTGTTCCATTCCAATTAATAGTACCTCCTTTAACTCACAAGAGTATCCTAGTGTGAATATCAGATTATGTGGTCGTACTATCAAAAAACATAAAGCAGAAGTCTTGGGAATAAGAATAGAAATGGCCAGGGACAAAATTAAAGAAGTCCTTATCATACCTTGCTTAATCTTTAACCAACTGATTGTGAACTACCTAAATTAAAATATAGAGTGTTTAAATAATGGACATTAAAAAGATGAATTCTAGTTTTAAGTAAATTTCATACTACAGAGTTTACCTTGCTGGTAAAGCTGAAAAATAAATCTTACAATAAGCACATAAGAAAGTACATATATTTCAAAATAAGAAAAGAATTCTGAATGCATTTTCTTACTCACAGTGCCATAAACTAAAAATGAATTATAAAACTTAAAATAATAACATAATAATATTCTCAAAAAATTGTAATCAAATTATATTTCTCTTAAATAATAGCATTCTAGAGTCAAAGAAGAAATGAAAATTACCCTTAACTCACTGATCTGAAAAATTAAAAAAATGAAAACTGCATAACCAGGCCCATGGAATTCATTCACAATGCTGTTCAGTGGTAAATTCATGGCTGTAGTGTTTTTATCTTTAAAAATAAAATAAAAAATTATAAATATGTACAGCTCTAGAAGGTAGAAAGCCAACATTAGCCCAAGGAATATAAAGAAAAATAATAATTAAAGAGAAAATCAGTGAATTAGCAAAAAATAATTTCATTATTCAACACATCTAATTCTTAATTCTAATGAAATAAATTTACTGTTCAAAATTCACCAATACCAAAGAGGAAGAAGGAAAGAAGAAGGAAGGAAGGAAGGGAGGGAGGAAGGAAGGAAGAAAAGAGGGAGGGAGAAAGGGAGGAAGGAAAGAAGGAAGAAAGAAAGGAAGGAAGAAAGGTTACTTTAAAATTGTAAAACTTTTTAGTGTTAAAATTTATTAAAATATAGAATATAAAAACATTATTATTTAAAGTTATGAGGTGACTTTTTGTTATTGTTTTACTTTTTTGCTTTACATTTTCATTTTCAACAAAATAACCTTATTTTACTAGTGGGTTCTTTCAAATTTTCCTGAACTAGATCTTACCATTGCTCTCCCATGTGTAAGATGAGTTCACATTTATTGCATTAGGAACTCTTCCATTCTAAAGCATTCAATTTTGCAAAAACAGGAAACCTAAGCTGTCTTTACTTCTGAGCAGAGATAAGTAATGTTAAATAAAATAAGAACAACTAAATTTACACGGCACTAAGAGAATTCACCACAGCCAAATAGTATATATGTGTAATTATCATTTAATATTAAAAATAAATTAATAAAGCATACAAACTTCCAAAAAGAAACATGCTTATTTCAATGAATACCAAAAGAATTTTTTTTTTTTTTTTGGTAAGCTCTAGGCCCGATGTGGGGTTTGAACTCAGGGCCCTGAGATTGAGTTGCATGCTTCACTGACTGAACCAGCCAGGTGCCAAATTAAGGAGCTTAACGAAATGTAATACCCATTCTTGATGAAAAATATATAAACCATACCTTCTAGGTACACTAGAAAGAGTTCTCGCCTATATGATGTCATTTACTGTATTAAGAATTATTATTGGTAAAGAGGAGATAACATTATTTGCATAATATGATTCTCTTCAGATGCACTTGAGATAATTCAGAAAATAATTAGCCTGAATAACAGAACTCAGGAAGGTGGCCAGTTACATCAATAATGCAATCACTCCCTGTGTGTCTCTTTAAGAGTTAAAGCTATGGATTTAGTGTTCAGTTTCACTGCAAGGCAAACATGTTCCTTGCTCAAAATCAAGTCAAATATTCCCTCCATGCCTTTTATCAGTTTGAAGTTTGCTCTCATCTACTGTATGTACATCAAAATGGAGCTTTGTCTTTCACAATATTTGCATTTGTTTGGTGCAAAAATGTCTCTCAAATTACTAATAAAATGATAAACACCAATGTGTACCTGATTCTTCAGGAATTGTATATATTTTACTAATGTGACTCAAATGCTACCCTGTTTTCTTAAATTAGATAGAACTGACACAGGCCCCATCAATTCTGGGAGAAGTTCAGAGCTTTCCTAAAGACGTGTACACACACCCAGGTAATTTTCCAGATCACTTCTGCCTTTCTCTTTGTTTCCTGTTCTTTCCTATCCCTACCTTGCAAAAGCATACTTGGCTTTCCCCACTCCCAAGTTTCTGCTCATTTCTGATGTTGGAGGATTTAGAAACTCTCCTGCAGTCTCTTTCTTTCCTTCTGGAACTTTCTACAACCAAAAAGTTTAATTCCCTGTTTCTCTGAACAAATAAGAAAAAATCCCTTTCCTGGGGAGGATTCTGCTGTCTCTTACTAAGTGAGTTTACCTCATTGCAGTGTGTAATTATATATGCATATTATCAACACTATCAGCTTGAAAGACAATTTTGCATAGAGGTTAAAAATCTGTCAAACTCCTTTGGGCAGAGGTCAGAATTCACCACCCCTTACCAGGAGCACGACCACAGGGAGCAAATCGGACTCTTTAAAGCTTCAATTTCCTCATCCATGAGAGACCATAGAAGGACCAGCTTCAGAGGATATTGTGAAGACTACATGAGGTGATCATTAGAAAACATTTACTGTAATGCCCTTAATAAGCCCCAAGTTAATATTTTTATTAATCTTAATTTTATAGTTTGCTGCTTGCGCTTACTTTTTATTTAATGGAAACATTTTTATAATATTATAATGCTGAAGAGCGACAAGTACATAAGTGCCTTTTGAAGTTGATATTTTTTCTCTTCTAATATCAAAAGCCAATTGCAAATAAAGGCATGAAATACCCCACTCACAATAGCAACAAAAATGTTAAAGGTAATTCTAGCAATGAAAGTGAAGGGGTGGGGCTCCTGGTGGCTCAGTTGATTAAGCACCTAGCTCTTGGTTTAGACTTAGGTCATAAACTCACCGCCCTGGGATAGAGCCGTGCCTCCAGCTCCTCGCTCAGTGGGGAGTCTGCTTGGATTCTCTCTCTCCCTCTCCCTCTGTCCTTTCCCTACTTGCTCACTCTCTCTCTCAAATCAATCAATCAATCAATCTTTAAGAAATAAAAAGTTAAGGGTTTATGAAGGAAATTGTAAGTGAAGAACCAACCTAGCATATTTCTCAATAAGAAGACAGCATTGACCGGATGATTAATCATCTAGGTTTTTAAAGTAATTCTAATAAAAAACCAATAGATTTCTTTTCTCTTTTTTAACTTCAGGAAATTATTCTAAATTTCATCTAGAAGAATCAACAGGTCAGGATAGATAAAAATTCTTAACATTGTTGTATCCCTATTGAGAACAATTACTGACCATTAGGACGTTATTAGTTTTTCTGTGACTCTACTAGGAAATGACAATACTTAGAGGTAACAGCATCACCATTCCTTTCTCGGTGAGCATAGAAGGGAATTGTTGCAAACCTGCCATCTGTTTATTTTCAGACAACTATGTAGGAAAACAGGATATGAGGCTTCTAGCAGAGTGCCCAAGACAATGTTTCTACCTGCTTCCTTCCCTGAGAGATGTTTCTCCCTTTTTCTAATATCTTAAGAAAAAATGTTAAGAACATGTAAAAAAAAAATTTAAATACATGAAGTAAGACTTCTTAGCTTCAGTGTCATTGTATGATCAAGCATTTCCAGGCTGAAGAAATTATATTATATATTTCTGTATTATATTCAAATTTTGGCCCTTTAATTTTGACATCAAAGTCATTTGTGTTCTCTAAAGCAAAAATATAAAATGATGGAACTAGCTTTTGCTGTTTTGTTCTACTAGACAGAGACTTCGCTCTTGACTTCACACATGTTTTTCTTCCTTCCAAGAATGCCATTTTATTTCCGAATAAACAAGAAGTGAATGCTTTCTGAGTGGAGGAAGATATGCCCTCAGAGCATTCTACTGCTCACCAGGTTGTTTATCTTCTAAGTGAAAAACGTGTTTATTATATTTTGAGGCTCTACTCAACTTATGGTCTAAGTTTGAGGGGGAGAGAAAGAAAAAGAAAGAGATTGGTTAAGGGAGAAGATGGAAAATCTGCCTAAGGGGAAATGAGTGAAACCACGAAGAAAAATGTCTCAGCTCTCCAGTTCTTGATAAACTTTTTTTCCTGCTGTGTAGAAATCATTAAGGAAATACATAAATTACCAAAAATATGTGAATAAACTTCGTATTCAGGAAGCTTGTTCTATTCAGATATAGATTGCCACAAAGAATAACAACCCATATAGGAATAAATGAAATTAAAAAAGAAAAGTTCACCTTGATTAGTTATCTTCCTCATTTCTCATCCTTTTTATTGTTTCTGAATCTTGGACTATTTTAAGTAAGCTTCCTTAAAAATCCCTCTGTTAGATTCTCTGCCACAAGTAAGGTTCCCTGGAAAGGACTTCTTTTCGTCCTGCTATCTTGGAAAGGAACTATTTCCTGAAATTCTCTTCTTTTCTGTTCTCTTCAGGAAACACAATCATTTTTATTGCCGTAATTATCACATTTTTGGAAATGACTCTCAGATACAACTTTTAATTCCTGATCCTATTTCCCTGGTTGTAATAAAATACTGAACATTTCTACGTTTCGTTTTTACATCTCAACTGTGTTTTCAGTGTCTTAACTCAAAAAATGAGGTTCATATTTTTCTCCTTTTTCCCCCTCAATTTTATAACTCGTTCCCACATCTCAATGATTTTTGCATTACCCAAACTCCTTCCCAATCTTGTAGACACCACTCTGGCTCACATCTTTTATATTCCCTACCTTGACTGCTAGAATCACTGCTCACATCTTATCCTTCTCCACTCATGCTTTTCCATCCCACACACTGTAGTCAGATTACTCCAGCCAAAGCACTACTGAGCTCCTCTCTGCCAATAGAAATCCTAATCTTTATTTTAAGGTCCCATTTGAAATAATATCCCTCTGTGGCATTTTTCTTGATATACACACAGTTTGTAATATCTCTGTCCTTTTATACACCATCACATTTTGGGTACACGTGTTTTTTATGTCAATTGTCTTACCCTTATGGCTATTTCTGTGGGAAAGCACATAGAAAAAGAGAAACGCAAAACTTTTCCGAAAACCAATGTGCCAAAAATGAATCTAAGTCTGCTGTGGTGATAGTTGCATTCTTGGTTTATGTAAACATTCGACAAGAGGATTAATTTGATGCCTCTGTTTTTCAACATTCTTTGAAATCTGATTCATTCTTTTGAATGTTAGGCATCCAGACTGAACTCCCTTAATGAATCAAAACCTGTGTCATCTAAGAAGGTTTTCACCATTCTACAAAATGATGATTTGCCACAAAACCACTGTAAGTAGAAAGAGTAAGACAAGACACAGAACTCAATCTGTATGTTCTAATGCAGTTTTGTGAACTTGTAATTGAATTTCTTTTTTTTCTTTTTTTTTTAAGATTTTATTTATTTGACAGAGAGAAAGATCACAAGTAGGCAGAGAGGCAGGCAGAGAGAGCGGGGAAGTAGGGTCCCCGCTGAGCAGAAAGCCTGCCCTGGGACTCGATCCTAAAACCCTGAGATCATGACCTGAGCCGAAGGCAGAGGCTCTAGCCCACTGAGCCACCCAGGCACCGCTGTAATGAATTTCCGAAGAAAAGGAGCTCACTTTTGGGCTATGTGGACCCTCACTGAAACCCCAGCAGCCTGTGATTCCTAGAGGCCACACAAAAGACCAGATGTAATGATAACACTAGCCTCACTCCTTCTGCTTCTTGCCCTACTGTCACTGATAGCTTTTTAAATAATTGCGAAAGTCACAATTGCCCAACCCCCAGGAAAAAAAATGTACTGCTAAAATCAAGGTATACCTCATTCATTTATATAAATTAGAAATATCGATAATCTTTAAAGCCATTTCTCATCCCTATAGATGTAGCATCAAAAATAAAGCTAGCCACCCAAGAAAATTATATCTTATTTTTAGGATTTTCAGTGGTACAAAATTACTCTCAAAGGGCTGGCAATCTAAAAGACGGGTTGTCTACAAAAAAAAAAATTCAACTAAAAGTTAGCACATTTGGAGTCCATGTGTGATCAAGGTCACAATAATGAACAGATTGCTTGACCTTATCCCCCGCTCTTTTGTTTTCCCTCAGAAGAAAAAAGTATGCTATTTAAAATTAAATATTCAGATTAAATACCATAAGTAAGAGATACATAGGTCTTGATCAGGAGACAGGGAAGGTCGAGTAGAAGCAAGAAGGTACTTATAACCAACTTTTTGCGTGCACAGTAGCAAAACAAAAAAATCAAGCAAAACAAACCCAATGTCCGTAAAGCTTCATAATAACAGTACCATCTTCTTTCACTTTTTTGTGAAAGAAACTGAAGGCTTCTTAGGTACTTAATTCTTTGAGGCAAATATTTTATGGCAAAGTGGGGCTTTCACCTAGAGGTAGAAATTCTTAAGGTTTTTGGTCTACAGAAAAATCTGAAGCCATCTAGAATTCCAATGCAGTACAAAATACAGAATTCCTCAAATTCTTTCCTACAGTTTATTCACTTTCCTAATAAGATCTCATCAGATTTTTGCAAATCCCAACTACCCCAGTCAAAATTTGAATTTTTAATTTACCTCACTAATATGTTTGCATAAAGGTTATAATTAGTAGAGTGATGAGACGTTGGGTAAATGACACATTAGATATCATCAGACTTAAGTCCTAGAACGTATACTGAAAGCAATGAAAGTTGGGAGAATCTGAACTTCACTCGTGATAGAATTCTTGCTTAAAAATAAGCTACGCCTCTTCCTCTTTTTCTCTCTCCTGTAAAACCCACTCTGAAAGCCACGTTGCTTTGTTAACTTTCATAGCATGTCTTCTACCACAGCCTTCAACACCTGAAAAATTAGTGGAAGAATTTGACTGATTATAGAGACTGTTTTCCTTGTTCCACGGCTTGTTCTAAAAGGGATACTCAGCAGAACTTGCATTTTTTTCTTTCATTTTGTGCTGTCTGCATGAGTAATTACCTCCCTGATTTCTGAGATGCAATTGAGTAGCTTCTACATTAGAAAAATCCAAAGATTGATAGAGGCATCGCTCCTAAAGGATTAGTTTGCTGCTATAATTCCACCGAGTAGGTCATTCAAATAGCAAAATGCTGCAAAGTTTAATTTCTCCTGTTTTTAAAAGCCAGATATTGTTACCAATTTCAGGGAAACTGGAAAGGTCCCATAGGTCTGTTAAGCAGGTGATGATCTTTCAAATTCCCTTGAGGGGTGGTTTCTGCCCTCAGGGAATATGTTATCCCAGAGAGGGTTTTGCAGCAACCAAGGCAGGGATCACTTTCTTGAAAGATAAAGCTGACAACAATTAATTTATTCATCTGTAAATTACAATTTCTAAATATCTGTCCTGATAACTTCATAGCGAGCTGAAATCAACTATGCAAATCCCTTAGCAGTTTTGAGCTGTAAGAAGCTTTATAACCTGATTCAATAAGAAGAATTGCTTCTTTTAAAACAGGTGTCATCACTGGGTGAGGCAACCTACCTTAGTACCTTAGTTGGCTTGGGGCTGCCATAACAAAATACCATAGACTGGTATTAAGGGTGGCTTAAACAACAGAGATTTACTCTCTCACGGTGTGGAGGCTGGAAGTCTGAGATCAGGCTGTCCACATGGTCTTATGAAAACTGTTTTCCTGGCTTTCAGATGGCCATCTTCCCGTGCCATCACATGGGGAAAAAAAGAGAGAGATCTCTGATATCTCTTCTTTTTTTTTTTTTTCAAAAACACTAGTTCTTTCAGATCACACTCCAGCTTCTGATCTTATTTAGCCTAAATCACCTCCTGGAAGGATCTATCTCCACGACTGACAAGTGAGGGGTTGGAGTTTCAATGTATGAATATGGAGGCACACATTCAGCCACTAACATAACCCCAAATTAAAATATTCAATGAAATTTCACACATTTTTAGATCCTCAAAATTTGTGTAATCCCAAACTTGCATTACATGTGGAATCTGGGTTTAGACTCCCCATCTGCCTCTTTCTTTCTTTCTTTTTCACTCTTTCTGTTCTTTCTTTCTTTCTTCCTTTCTCTTTCTTTTTTCCTCTTTCTTTTTTTCTTTTAGCTAATCAGTCTGGTGTTCCCTTGTATCAGGCAGATATCTGACACATATACCACAGAGATTGCAAAAACCATTACAAATAAAATTATTTGTAGCTAGCCAAAGAAAACGGAATCAAGTTTGTTTATTCCCTGGTACTTTTCAAGTTAGCTTATTTATTATATTTACAAGCTTATTTAATTTGTTGCAGATGTTCAGGGAAAGGTTTTGTAAGCACTCACTGTCAGAATGTTTTTTCATTAAATCCATTCTCCAAATGTCTAAATAATGACAAAAGACCTCCTAGCAGAATATTAAGCCAGGAAATTCATCCAAACATTACAACTGTAATCATAACTGGTATATGCTATAGTTGCTATCTGATTAATTTGGGCTCAGTAGAACGTTGGAATGATTACTTTTGATTCAATTTTTTCCTCATATAAAAGCAAACACTAAAGTGGAGAAGACACAGGAAGAAATGGTGGCCTCTTAAACTAAATTCTTAATGAAAGCAAAGAATTTAGTTTTCAGATAACCTTACTGGTTTTTTTTCCAAGCGATACTGAACATAGACTTCTACTTTCAAGATACGATGACTCAGTTTTTTTTTTTTTTTATTTCTTTAAATATTTATTTTCATTCTATTTGTGTAGTCTGGGATATTTGTCTTTTTAAAAGTTTCCCGTTATACTTTCTTCTTGGCTTTTAAAATTAGTTCTGCTCCATAGTCATCAGTTCAAGTGAGAGGCGAGATCGTTGTAAGTTTGCTGCACATTTCATTAATTGAAATTCACCCTCCTAAGACAAACCGCAGATGCTCCACATATTTAGCACAGTGTCTTCTAACCAGCTGTACTAATCTGGGCAGTAACACTGCCCTGTAGCTAAACATCTGGACAGAGCTAGGAACCAGAATAATAAATACTTTTAGAATTCCATCAAACAGATGCCTACAGGTGACATCACAATCAGAAAAAAACAGAAAAAGAAAAAGATACATATTTGTTGCCAAATACAGTAGTATAACTTGAAACACAGAGCATGAAAATTCCCCACTACTGCTCTCTACAAATTTGACTCAAAGCAACCACATTTTCCATGCTATAACTAGCTGTCCGATCGCATAGCACAAAATCTTAGAATTCAAATGGAGATGAGGTAGTACAGTTATAAAAATTGCACCACATTTTGAAGAGGTAAAGGCACTGGCCCTTTTACTGCTTAGTACTTGTGGCAGAAATAAAAAATTCCCTAGCAAACATCATGTCAAAAAAATGCTCCTGTGACCTAACTCTGCCCATTGCATTAAGGCACTGTTGAATTCACCACAAGAGTTGTGAAAATGAGTCGCTTGCCTCTAATGAGTCTATCATGGAAGCATATTTTTCTCTCTGTACAGAATGTATGACAGTAGTTGACATTATTTGTTTTCATGCTACCACGGGTAGAACTTGAAAGCACTTCGAAACCATTGCTTTGGGTGTCGGGATTTCAGGAAAACCAAGCAACTTTAACATCCATCCTCCCTGGGTGGATTTAGGAATTTTGATGTTATCATGGAAGGAGTAAACAAATTCTCCCGTTTAATGGTACATTTCCACTGTAATAAATAAGAATTCAGAGATAATGTTCATCTGATAAATATATTTCTTTGAGACAGAGATCAGTTGGAACAATCTTTCCCCAATTTCACATTAGAGGTTGGAAACAACCAGGGCGAGGGACGCCTGGGTGGCTTGGTTGGTTAAGCGGCTGCCTTCAGCTCAAGATAAGATTCCAGGGTCCTGGGATGGAGCCCTGAGGCCCCGCATTGGGCTCTTTGTTCAGTGAGGAGTCTCCCTCTCCCTCTGCCTGCCACTTCTCCTGTTTGTGCTTGTGCTCTCTCTCTCTCTGTCAAATAAATAGGTAAAATTAAAAAAAAAAAAAAACAAGGTGACACCGTACTCAAATAATCTGATCCTAAAATTAACATATAAATTAGGATAATTGAAAAGTTTAGTTTGATTCTAAGGAAGACCAGGCATTCCGAAAGCTGAATTTTTTTCCTCTGTGCCAGCTCCTAACTCCCTAATTAAAAACTCTAAGCAATCTGAGAAAGAAATATAAACTTTTTTTTCCTTAGAATTGTCATTCCATGACTAAGCATAAACATTTAGAATCCAGAGTTCCTTTTTGCCCTTCAATGATATTTCAAATATACACAGAAAGTGACTGAGCATTTAAATCTTTCTAATAGATGTAAATTTATATCTAAACATCAATGAAGGAAAATATTGTTCTCTTCAGCTATCAGGCCAGGATATTTTTTTCTATCTTAGCTTTAAGAAAATTTTCTTTCCTTTATATTAAGATGCAGAAGGTGCTTTCATATAAAAAAAAAATTTAGGAGAGGCTTGAAATTTTTATTGTCTTTTCCATTGCAGAATAAACTAGTCAAGTGTGTGCTGTTAAGATCTCACAACATCACTGTAGCAGAAATCTATATACCAAAAGTTTACCATTTGATAGACAGAGGAAAGAATATCCTTAACATTGGTAGTTGCTGAGTATCATTTGCACAGTAATAAAAAAGTAAATACGTTTCTTAAAATTTGTTTAGAAAAGATTTTTTTCATTCTAACATTCAGTGTCTTGATAAAAAATGGCCCAAGATTTTGGAAATACTAAAGACACTCTGTCAGAGGTCAGATCTACATAAGAATCAAGAAATAAAAATTGCATTAGAGTCATAATTATAAGAAAATACCAGAAAGAATAAGCTGAACATAGAATAAGGTATGGGGAAAGAAACTAACATGTTTACTTAATTCACAAACCCATTTATGTGTGTTCATGCATAATTATATAGCTAGAAAGATAGTTTAGTCGATTGACAGCCATATATGAATATCTAAGTATATCCACAAATCTATGCATATATTTTTTCCAGGATCTAAAGTCTAATTTCCAGTTGAAATTAACATAGAATATCTCCCTTAGGTAACAAGAAACAAATTCTACTTATACAAGTGTAATGGGCAGTTAATGTTTTATACTTATTTCAAAATATTATATTATAATGCATGCTATATCCCCAAATATAAACCTTAAGACAACAACATGTAAGGAGAATAATCTTGTCAATTTACTTGGATAACATGCTTGATTCAAACTATTATCTGGAGACTATCCAGGCCAGATAACAGTACTTATAAGAGGGGATATCTTCAACAACATAGATATAATTTTTTTAAATAATTGGTAAAGATTAATCCCAAAATATGTAATAAGGGCCATATGTTTTCACATGTATTTATATATTATTATATTTATCGTTAATAAAATACATATTATATGTTATGTTATATATAATATTTTACTATTTTTATATTATATATTGTGTTTTAAAATAATATTTTTATTTGTAGAATATCAGTACATATACTGATATGTACTGGGAAGGCTTAGACAAATTAAAGCTAAGATTTGAATATGACGGTAACCACACAAAAAAAAATCATTAAACATATAGAGAGAATAGTAGCTAAGTGTCAATGTTCCATGCCCAGTTTCCTCTCCTCTAATTGCCATGCCGGCTCTTGAGTACATCAAGTGTGTTGTTGCCCTAAGCCACTGGATTTGGGTGTTCTCTGTCCCTGGAATGTTTTTCCATAATATAGATGCAATTTTCTCCTTTACCTCCGTCAAATTCTGTTCAGCCTTCAACTTACCAATAAGAATGTCTCTGACCATATGTAACACTGGTCTCCTGCACCCTTAATTGCTGTACTCCCAGTCCTCTTTACTCGCTTTGGGTTTGAGTGTTGTGTTGCACTCATTTTTATGTAGCCCACTTATAATTTGCTAACATACTGCACAATTTACTTATTACGCCTACTGTCTCCTTCCCGCCCACCAAAATGTAAGCCCACTGAATATATTTTAAAGTCCTTATCGCTTTCAAACGTTCCAAAAAATATATCTATCTTGGTCGCAAGAATGGCATCTCTCTATTCATACTAAGCTGTTATCTTTCCTTTTTGCTCCAAGCCCCTGGCACTTCTCTGGTGAAAGGGCTATAATTTAGTGGAAGGGAGCATCTTCTGGATGAAATGTAACTTCTGAAATATTCTCATCCATATAAAAGTTCATATGCTATGATAGTTCTAATATAAGATTCCCAAGCAGCTTTCTCTGTTAGCCATCCACTCTGTTTTACTGTCTCACTATTTCATGTCTACTTTTCTAAAAGCCACAGACACCAGATGGGATTCCCCCATGAAAATAGGACACCTTCATGGTCTGAGTTGCTGAGGGATTTAAGACATAGAGACGGCATATCTGACTTTGTAAAATGTAAATTCACTGCATCCCTTCAATAAAAAGTAACACTCACATTTCTATAGCATTTTATTTCATTGCGTCTTCACAAAATGGAGTTATTGTCAGGTATCATCAGTCTTCATTTTTCAGATGAGGAAACAGAAGTTTAAATAAATTAAGTAAGTTACTCAAGGTCAAATTTCTAGTAAGTGAAAGAACTGGGACTATAATATGTCTTTTGGCTTCTAATCTAATGCTGCTTTTCCTAAATCATTTTGTGCCCCTTATATCAAAGCCCAGGTCATGGTAGCTCTGATGTATTGAAAGCACCGATACTAATCTGAGGGCAACCTGAGCCACCACTCATTGTAGTTCATTCTACTACTTTTGTTTCCCTAGCTTTTAAATTTCGTTATTCCTTCCAAAAATAAAGTAATAGTTGTGGAGTGATAATTGTTGATAACCCACTTATGGCACTTATTATACTAGTTGCTTTATATGCACTATTTCTTTAAGCTTGTATGGGCATCCCAAAAGAAGTTCAAGGGGGGGGGAGGAAGGGAGAGAAAGAGAAGGAAAGAAGAAAAAAGAGAGAGAGAGAGAAAGAAAGAAAAAGGAAGGAAGGAAGGAAGGAAGGAAGGAAGGAAGGAAGGAAGGAAGAAAGGAAGAAAGGAAGAAAGGAAGAAAGAAAGAAAGAAAAGATCTGTTTATTTTGTTTTCTTCTAGGCATTCTAACAAATCAATGGATCCCAAAACAGTATAAATATTCTTGGTATCCTTTAGAAAGATTGAAATCATTCTCTACATTTGCATTCAGAATAGGGCTTTTTAATAATCTAACAACAACAAGTATGTATATTAATCAATTCATGTCCCTAATTTCAGAGGACCTCTTAAAGATCCAAAAGAATGTTCTGTTCATTAAACAGTAAACTTTAAATAACTGGCAAAATTTCACGAAATCATTTTATATTGCTTACTGTTGGCATGGATTGATGTGTGATAGATCACATGTTCTCTACCCTGGTGAAATTCCCTATACTGGCAAAAGTGCAGAGCAAATTTCCTCAGTATTAACTTGATGCCTCTTCTCATCTTATCACTTACAACACTTTGCTCAATTTCCTGGTCGACTCCCCTGCCACATCTGGCACATAAAGGATTAAGGAGAGGATTGAATAGGAGCCTGCTAATTCCCAAGGAATCTCTTTCCTGCATACTAAAGCTTTACTGTCATGCTTTATTTTCTCAACCAGTTAATGGGATTGGGAACCCTTTTGTTAAGAAACTGAAAACTAGTTGCTACCCTAGTAATTCATACAAGTCACCAGTAAGTTTGGCAAATTTACCTAAGACAACGTTACCAGACGTAACACCAGCTTCATTTCAACTAGATGGATCTGGTGACCAAAGATACCTGCTCTCAGGATCACTCCAATCATCTCTCTCTAGAGGGTGACATGTGAGAAGGACAGTGATTCTCAGAATCTTGTATATATAAAAAGGAACTGGATAAAGAAAGTGAAATAATTAAACAAAACAAAGAAGGCAAGAAAGCCAAATGCAATGTGTTGAAGGACAGCAAATAAGTTACTTTTACACATACGTTGAAGGATCTTTAATGAATAAGTTTAAGAATTTAGGGTTAATTCAATCAAGAAATGTGCAGAAGACATGAACAGACTTTTCTCCAAAGAAGATATACAAATGACCAACAGACACATGAAAAAATGCTCATCATCACCTGGTATCAAAAAATACAAATCAAAACCACAATGAGATACCACCTCACACTGGTCAGAATGGCTAAAATTAAGTCAGGAAATGACAAATGTTGGTGAGGATGCAAAGAAAGGAGAACCCTCTTACACTGTTGGTGGGAATGCAAGCTGGTGCAGTCACTCTAGAAAACAGTATGGAGGTTCCTCAAAAAGTTGAAAATAGGGCTACCCTATGACCCAGCAATTGCACTACTGGGTATTTACTCAAAGATACAAATGTAGTGATCCAAATGGGCTCTTGCACCCCAATGTTTATAGCAGCAACATCTTCAATAACCAACCTATGGAAAGAGCCCAGATGTCTAAACACAGTTAAAGGAATGTATATATAGGGGAGAGTATTACTCAACCATCAAAAAAAAAAAAAAAAAAAAAGAAATCTTGCCATTTACAATGATGTGGTTAGAACCAGAGGGTATTATGCTATGTAAGATAAGTCAATCAGAGAAAAACGATTATCATATGATTTCACTCTTTGTGAGACTTAAGAAACAAAACAGAAGAGCCTAAGGGAAGGGAGAAAAAGATAAAACAAGACAAGACAAAATCAGAGAGAGAGACAAACCGTAAGAGACTCTTAATTATAGGAAACAAACTGAGGGTTGCTGGAGGGGAGGTGAGTAGGGGAATGAGGTAACTGGGCAATGGGCATTAAGGAGGGCACATGACGGGGGCACTTGGGTGGCTTAGTCAGTTAAGCGTCTGCCTTCAGCTCGGGTCATGATCCCAAAGTCCTGGGATCCGAGTCCCTCATCAGGCTCCCTGGTCAGCGTGGAGTTTGCTTCTCCCTCTCCCTCTGCTGCTCCTCCTCCTTGTACGTGTTCTTACCCTCTTCTCTCTCTCTCTCTCTTTCTCTCAAATAAATAGATAAAATCTTTAAAAAACATAAAAAAGTAGGGCACGTGATGGAACAAGCACTGGATGTTATATAAGACTGAAGAATCACTGAACTCTATCTCTGAAACTAATAATACATTATATATTAATTGCATTTAAATTAAAAAATAATTAAATAAAGAATTTAGGATTAATTAAGTCTAAAATGTATATTTTTTTCACAGTTTAATATCTCCAACCAATGAAATAATTGCTGTTGCTGTGCCTTTATAATAATACAAATATGTATCTGACTTACCAAATTGTTTTTGTTACATAACAGCATTGAAAAGAAAGTTTTAAATACTCCACATATCTGAAATTGGCTAAGAAAAAACTAACCAATCTGGTTAAAAAAGCACAAAGCTTTTGCTAAAATTGTAAAAATTAAAGGCATTAGAACAGGAAGTAAAACCTTGAGGAAGTGAGTAATGATTTAACATCTCCCATCCAAGTGGGAGCATTAATTCCATACACTGAAGCAGTAAAATTATGGTTTCGATAATGACATTGTATCAGAAAACAATGAAGGTATGAAAATTATGCTTCATATATGTTTCAGATAAAATATAAATATTACAGGATCACACAGTCTTATCTTAAGCTGTTGAATGAAGTTCAGGTCAAACCCCATCAATGAGGATTCTCGGGGATAAACCAAACTTTCTTTCTTATTCGAATAAAGTATCAGTCATAATATTACTAGAGCTGGTGCAGTAGTTGTTAGGCATTCAGACCCAGGTATTAGTGATAGGGCATATCTTCATGCAGTCAACCATCTCCAGAAGCCAGCAAGGCTATTTTAGAAGACTCTAAGTTACTCTGGGGACATGGTATATTTGTCAGTGGACTCAGACTCAGCGAATTTGCATAATGTATGCATGTCTGTTGGTTTAGTAGCACATTCAATTTTTAACATAAATACAGTCAACCCACTTAATAGTAAAGGACTAAAAGTAGAATTGAATGGGAAATGAAATGGAATGGCCTAAAGAAAAGTAGACATGAATTAGGGAGACAGTAAGACACAGTTGGATGTAATCAGAGAAAGTGATTTGAGAGTATTATATTAGAACTATCATAGACTATGAGCTTATATGGGTACTCTCCTGTACCCCCAATTCCTGTATTTCCAGTCCTCCTTACTAGTTCTACTAGAATTGTATGATAGAGAAAATGGGGAGAAGGTATAATTAGTTAAGTGATGGCTTCCAAAAAGCTACATCCAAGTAATAACTACTGGTATCTATGAATGGGAACTTGTTTATTAATAATGGTCTTTATAGATGCAATTGAGCTAAGGATCTGAGATGAGATCATGTAGGATTAACACAGGCCCTAAATCCAATGACTAGAGTCCTTTTAAGAAAAGGGAGAGGGGGATTTGAGAGACGGAGACACACAAAAAGAAAGCAGTGCAGAGACAGAGGCAGGCAGAATTGTAATTACGAAGCTACAAACCAAGGAAGGCCATGGATAGCCAGCTGTACCAGAAGCTAGGAGAAAGGCATGAAACACATTCTCCTTTAGAACCTTCAGAAAAAAAAAAAACATTCCTGCCTGACACTTTGATTTTGAACTTCTGGCCTCTAAAACTGGGAAGAAAATACATTTCTGTTGTTGTAAGTCACCAAGTTTATGGTAATTGGTTACAGCAGCTCCAGGGAACTAACACAAAGGTTGAGCATAAAACTGCAGGAAAAAGACAAAATAAGGAGAGAAAACAAAGTATTGTGCAAATGAAATGAGCCAGTAGCCTGCAAGCCATTACTCACTCTAGAAATATTATAAGAAGCACTAAAGGTAAATAGGTAGCTTTAGCACTAGCTGCTTTTTTTTTTAATGATAAAACTTTTTCAGGAGCTACCAAATAAGCTGTTCCTCAGTTTCCATTTGCAAAACAATAGGAAGTGTAACAGGGAGGGTAAGCATAAGGACACTCAGGGCAAGGCTGTCCAGCCTCAAACCCTCCTCCATTGTTTACCTTGTGCTTTATGCTTGTGTGTTTGCTCCATCTGCAAAACGGGGATGATGATGGTATCTATCTCATAAGAATTAGATGCATTTATATATAAAGTGCTTAAAACATTATAAATTCTATGTATGCATTTACTTTTATTACTCAAAGTATCATTAATACCAAAGTTTGCAAGTTCTCTAATTCTAGCGCAATCATGTCACAAGTCCAACGTAAAGATGTAATGGAGAAGTGAATACGTCAAAGAAAATAGAAATGAGAGTAGGAACTCTAAAAAGGTAATGAGAGAATACAAAATTTAATCAGAGTTCTTTAGAAAATGCTGACTGCTGTGCTCTGCTCCATGAAACCAGCATCCACTGATGCAGCACTGAAAAGGACTTCCAGGAAGATGCTGGAATCATCCCATACTGTCACATCTCAGGTCCGTGGACTTGCTTCAACCAAGAGTGTCCTCTCTGCCTATACATTGTCTCTCTCTCTGTGTTTGTAGTTTGAATTCCTTATTTTTTTTTCTATTCAGTCTCCTTATTCTTCCCTTTGTTGAACTCTCTCATTTTGATTTGTTATGTCTATATCCTTATCACTTTAAATCCACTTTGTGAGGTAGTCCATTATGCTCTAATTTTTAATTTTTTAATTTTTATTTTATTTATTTATTTGTCACAGAGAGAGAGAGAACACAAGCAAGGAGAGCAGCAATCAGAAGGAGAAGGAAAAACAGACCTCCAGGTGAGCAAGGAGCTGGATGTGGGGCTCTATCCCTGGACCCTGGGATCATGACCTGAGCCAAAGGCAGATGCTTAATGAACTGAGCCACCCAAAATTTCCTCCCTTAATTTTTTATTATTTAAAAATACCACTAAGAGTGATATCTATCACTAAATTATTTGGCATAGGGGAAGGAAGATAAGGAAAGAATGAAAGGAAGGGGGAAAGGACTAAAAATAAATTACATCCATCTTTGATTTTGTGTCTATGTGCAACTCAGGAACAGAAAATCTTATACTTATTAACAGATTATGTTCCAAAGCCCATTTATAATGCTATTTATACAAGAGTCCTTAGTGACACTATGACCCTCTGTTGAAGGGGCAGAATTGAAACATCTGTGTTCCATTGAGTTCAAATTTAAGAAAGTAAGTAAACTTAAATTTAGAAATGGAGTCCCTGTTTAAGGTCTGGAGGTGTGTGCCATGTCTGGGTCTCACAGCAAGAGAGTGGAGTTGTACTGCAGCTCTGTTGGCCCTGGGTTTGGCAGGATGACTGCTGTTCCTGTGACCTTTCAAACCCATCAGCCATTCTGAATGCTTTTCTCTCATGTTTCCAAATTTCATGTTCTTCAGCAAATGGAACTTGTGGGGGCACCTGGGTGGCTCAGCCAGTTAAGTATCTGCCATTAGCTCAGGTCATGATCTCAGGGTCCTGGGATGGAGCTCTGCCTGCTTCTTCTCCCTTGCCCTCTGTCACTTCCCCTACTTGTGCTCACTTTCTCTCTCTCTCTGCCAAAAACATAAATAAAATCTTTTTTTTAAAAAATGGAACTTGCTTTCTGAAGCACATCAGTTATGTCCCTACGATGAGAATTATGTTAAGTGCTGAGGGACAAAAAGCAGTGGACTTCTGGAAAGGTTAATGGGCATCTTTCTCCTTGCAAATTCTTTCTCTCACAGGACAGATAGGCAGTTACTTCTGTGTGTTCTTGCCTCAGGAATTTGGACTTCTACAGATGAAGTCAAAGACATGGAAAGATAATGGCAAATTTTCAAGGTGAAAGCTGAAGCAGAGAAGGCTTTTGAAGTTGAAGAGAATCTCTAAGATAGATAAGAAGCCATGTTTGTTATTCCTGTGGAGTAGCAGTGACAATTGGAATATGTGCAGAACAACTAAGAAGATGAGATCCTAGCCACTGGAGTCCCAGACTTTCAGGATCCCTCTGCCTCATGCATGCAAAATATTTGAAGAAGTTCCAGACTGAAAGGGACATCTCTAAAGTTACCAGTGCGAGCCAATGGCCATGCCTCTAAAAGGCTTTTTCTATACATTGGCTCTAGGGATAATCTTCACTGAACCCTTTATGGAGAGTCTTAATTATATTAAGGTTAAATTTTCAAACAGTCTTGCAAGAGAAGAATCCCAGAGGCTGGGGTTCTTTGGGCAGATTTTTAAGAAAGTAAAGCAAAGTATTATGTCCTATTTACTGAGTTTGTGAACCAAAACCTGTTAAGCATTAAAGCAACACTTAGTGTAGAAATTCTGAAGGGAAACAGTGTCCTGCGACCTTGGAAATTCAGACAAAGATGGAAAAAGAAAAGTTAACCATAGGAACAGAATTACAAATAATGCCATCAGGTAAGACAGAGCAACAAAATGACCAGAGTAACTTTTTTGAGGAAGGATTCAGAGAAAACATTGTTTTGAGAGTAAATTTATAAACCTCAATATACACACATATCCAAATATAGCTTTTGCATAAAATGTAGAAAGTCTATTGGATTACTTTATTCTTTTCAAAAAAGCTACTCACCGTAATTGCAATCACATAGAGTGAGAAATGTTCCACAGTTAATAAAGTGTTAAGAGAGGAATGAGTAAGGTTACCTGTTAATGGATAATTATGACAATAAAATATTCATTGATCCTATATGATCAGATGTCTATTGGGTTAGAAATGTGGGAATTAAAAAAGTCCTGTTCTAAAAAAAAAAAGTCCTGTTCTTGGGGATCTAAAACAAAATCTATGAGTAAGCAATTTGAAAATAATGCATCTATCCAAATGGTAGCATGTATAATAGATATTACAAAGTGTTTTAAGCATTCAGAGAATGAGACATGGAAGGGAAGTCTTCCTGGAAGATAAGGAAAGAATAGAGAAGAAATTCAGATCATAAAAAAATATTTCTAAGTATATTATGTGCATATATATATATATTCAGTCTTACTTTACCAATGGATATGTAGCATCCTTATATTCAAAATAAAAATAAAAATACTTGAAATAGAAGCACTATTTGTAATATTTATTCATAATAATTTGTAATAATAATATGATGTATTATGGATAAGATCCATACAATGTACAATTCAATACAATGTGCAAAATACATTGTATTTTGATCCATAATACAAAAATAAATACATTTATTATTACAAATTATCCATAATACATCAGTATTGAAAAATAAAGAGAGCTAAGTGCAATTATATCACATTGTGTGTCAAATATACATTAATTACCATAATAGACATGAACATTTAAATTTACAAATATCCATGGGGAATAGAAATGATGAAGTCTCAGCATTTTAAATTTCTCCTCCATTTTACTTCAGATACATACTGCATTTACTAAAACACATGGTATAACTGCTCATAATAAAATGTGTGCAAATACAAAGCATCCTTGGCACGGAGATTCCCCCAAACTCTAAGTGTCAGCTATGAGAAAAAAGCAATTGAACAGATTTTATACTCAGCCCATCATGAGTCTCCTAGGTAAACTCTGAGGGTTTGGTAAAATGATAAAAATCTGCTCCCCAGTGGGAAGTCTAGTTGACTACAATAGCTAGACATGGAGCTCTAATCATTATTCAGCATGTCTTATGAAAAGGTCCAAAGTCATTGGAAAAGTCTTTGGTTTTTTTTCTCACTTAAGTGGCACACGAGGAGGTGAAAACCTACAAAAGCCACTGAACATAGTTCTTATTAGCCAACATTAACTGCTTGCCCTGGGAATTGAGTCCTGGTTCTCAAAAGCAAATAATAAAAAGTAAATTTCATCACACAGGGATTTTTTTTTTTTTTTTGGTTGGGTTTACAAGTATAGGAAGGAGATTAAATAAAATGGCCTTAAAGGCCACTAATGTCCTACAGAGAAGGCTTGCTTCCCAGGATTCAAATCTATCGCAAGAATTACCTGCTTTTTCAGAGACAGCTTTCTTTTGATCTCTATAGTGGCAGTCTTCCCCTATCCTCCCATTGCACACCAATCTTTTATTGGAACTCCAATTAGTTTCATTGTTTATCTAAGTGAATAAAAATCTACCACTTCATTGCAGATAAATCACATAAAGTATTAACATTATTTTGATAATTGGTACGTGTGATTTTTCAGTATTTATATGCAATGTATTAAGGAAATTTAGACAAGATTATGAGTAGATACATCTTGTTGGATTCCCTGTGGTGTTGGTTCACTGATAAAATATCCATTTGGCATGTAATATAATAACAAATAAGAGATCTAGTTGGCATTATTAGGCTTCAAAAATAGACCACCAAAATAGATGAGCACTGGGTGATGTATGGAATTGTTGAATCACTATATCATATACCTGAAACTAACATAACACTATATGCTACCTAACTGGAATTAAAATAAAAACTTAAGAAAAATAGGCTACCAGAATAATTGCTTATATTTTTGCTCCATTATCAGTTGCTTAAATATTGAGCGAATTATTTAAGCCAAAAAATATTATGGAAAGGTAAGGTAAGCTAGCTTATACCATTCTCAACTTGATTGTTTATGATCATCATACACGGGAAGCAAATCTTTTTGGACCAAATTCAGCAACCTATGTAAGGTCTAGAAATTGGGTTAATAAATGTACATGTTGGTCCACAATTCCTTTCATGTTCCTTTCCTACTTCCTGGTTTCATTTAACATCTAATTACTAATTCTGATCTATAATAGAAATTAATTGATAATATTATACACATAAACCATTAGAAATACACAAAGTAAAAGACAGATTAACACTACTGAACTCCTTTGAGCCCCATGCTTTCATTTTATCCTTTCCAGACCTTTGAGTTCTAGATCTCAACATAGGAAAATGCTTCTTTTCAGAGTCATCAAATATCCATGTTGATCTGAAACTAAATTGCTTTATTGTAATCATAAAAATCCTAATAAAAAAGCTATCATTAGTTATACCAGGCATTTCAAAATCAAATGCCTACCCACACCAGGAAGTTAATAAAAATTAGTCAAGTTGTCAGGGTGGACTGTTATAAACTGGGCAAATATGACTCACCCAACTAAAAGAGGCAGCCACCATTCAGCAACAGCTTATAGTTTCCAGAGGGCATAGAGCTCAGACCAGCCTAATCTTTTGATGTTCCAAGAGAGGCCAGAATTCTGGGTTTTTATGGAAAGAAATCTTATGTTTTTTTAAATTCTGGCACCAATTTCAATATTTTAAAAACATTATGCAAGTCAAAATAAATACATCTGTTGCCTGGATTAGCCCAGTTTGGACGTCTGAATTAAATAACAATGCACTTCAATTGGGAAAAAGGTCATATTTGACTCTTGAAAGCCATGATAGACGATTGCCATTCCCATTTCTTTCCCTTCTAGAAAGTTATCTTAATTTTATTTCTTTCACATCCCTTTTTATTTTATGTGTCTTTCCATCATTTAATTCAAAATAAACCATAAAGAAAGGGGGTTAAGAAGGATAATAGTAGGAAATACTACCACAACAAGTGTGAATAATTGTCTTTTCCCAATTATCTTCTATAATGTAAGCTTAGATTTTCCACCCTGATCCTCAATAAACCTTCAAAGAAAGTAAACATTCCTACCAGCTCTTGTTAACTGAACAGAACTAAAAGATCAGGGTTCGATCCCTACAAACCAGAAGACATTTTAAAACTCCCAGTACATGTTACTAAAACAGGAGAACAAACAAACAAAGAAATAAAACTCCTAGGACATTAGTTGGAAAACTTCTGAATTCTTATTCCTGCTATCATTCAGAATCCATTTATTGACATTCATAAATCAAATCAATTGATTCAATATATAAGACCCAAATATCAATCTGGCTTTCTTTTCTTTTTTTTTTTTTTTAAGATTTATTTATTTATTTTAAAGAAAGAGAGAGAGAGAGAGAGAGCAGGGGGAGGGGCAGAGGGAGACAAAGAGAAAAAATCCTCAAGCAGACACCCCTCTGAGTGGGGAGCTGGACATGGAGCTTGGTCCCACAACCCGAAGATCATGACCTGAGCCAAAATCAAGAGTCAAATGCTTAACTGAATGAGCCAACCAGGTTCTCCTCAATCTGGGTTTCCAAGCAGCCCTTCCTATTGTCTAAGAAGACAATACAGGATAGGAAAGAGGCCCTTCCATGAATGCTCAGAAGTTTGATTAAAAGAATAAGGATATTTTCCAGGTAATTTCAGATAAGGGTCAATGAAAGTATCACAATAAAGTATTAATAATTTGCTTGGGTCATATTATAATTTCTCTATATAACATGGAATCAAACTAATTCACTTAAGTCAAACCATTAATTTTCATTGGGGAGTTAAAAGACACAAGAGATGAAACAATTCACTAACCAGAAGACAAAGGTTATTATTTTTCTACCAAGTCATTGCTCATTATAATTAAGAGAGAGCATATGGCATTCTCTAGTCATAGTTGACAAAATATAAGAACTTAATGAAGACTTGTTGATTTAGTAAGGACAGAAAAATGCAGGCTAATAGCCTTTATAAACATACACATGAAAAATTTTGACATATTTTTAACAAATTGAATTCAATAATTCATAAAAAGATGACTACATCATAACCAAGTACAGTTTATCTCAGAAATGCAAGATGAGCTTAATGTTGGAAAATCAATGTAACTCACCATATTAACAGATTAAAAAAAGAAGAAGAAATGACATCTCAACAAATACAGGAGAAACATTTTATAGAACTCAACACTACTATCTGTCTTAAGAATTCTCAGCATGCTAAGAATAAAAGGGACCTTCTTTAGCTTGATAAAAGGCACCTACTATGATCTAATATTGATAATTAATATTGTAATTTAATAATATTGGAAACAACC
The DNA here is from genome assembly GCA_028533885.1 of Nasua narica. Classification (NCBI taxonomy): domain Eukaryota; kingdom Metazoa; phylum Chordata; class Mammalia; order Carnivora; family Procyonidae; genus Nasua; species Nasua narica. Next base: position 4,067 of record JAPYYJ010000028.1, on the reverse strand, counting down.
TAAATGCTTATCCATGGGCTACTCATTGAATAAATTATGAAATATCCATTCAATCAAGCAATTACTTTAATAGTTAGAGAGTGAATGGATAAGATGTAGAAGGATTTATAAGCTGTATTGAAAAATGAGAAAGCAGGATGCTCCACCCCTTCCAGGAGGGGAGCTTAATTTACCAGTACCCTTTGAGTGTGAGTTGGTCATAGTGACTTGCTTCTAAAGGATAGAATATGGAAAGGGAAAAATAGTAACATTATAGTAGGGAAACCTGACAAGCACTACCTTAATCAAGTAATCAAGGTTATCATCATTAATGCTAAGTTATGTTGATAGGACATTCCCCCTAATACAATGCAATGAGAAAGGTACATCATCTCAGTGATCTTCTCCTCCAAAACCAATAAACTCAGCCTATTCATGTGAAATACATCAAACAAACCCAACTCGATGAGTATTTCACAACAAACTTAACCAGTACATCTCAAAAGTGCCAAGGTTATATAAAAAGGAAAAACTAAGAAAGTATCATAAACGAGACTAAGGAGATAATAACTAAATGCAATGTAAGATTCTTCATGGAATCCTGGAACAGAAAAAGGATGTTAGTGGGAAAACTAGTAAAATTTTAATAAAATCTAGAGTTTAGTTAATAGCAGCGCACCAATGTTGGTTTATTGGTTTTGAAAATGTATCATAGGAACAAAAGACTTTAACCTCAGGAGAAACTCAATGAAGAGTATGGGAACGGTATTATCTCTGCAACTCTTTTATACATATAATATTTTTCCAAAATGACAATTATTTTTTAAAAGTGAAGTAGAAAAGAATGTATATATTACCTTTTGTGATAAAACATGGAAATATCTTTTTCTTATTAAGAAAACACAGGAAAGATGAATTTAGAGGCTGATGATAATGGTTTAGTATAGAAAATGGGTAGAATTGGAGTGAATGGGATATACATTGAGCAAGATTTCCTTGAATGTATCACTTACTAAAGTTTTGTTTTTTTAAAACCTGTAAATGTTTTACATATCTAAAATATAAAATTAAACCAAAAATAATAAAAACACTGAATACTAAAAGATACATTTGATGTATCCTTTGGACATCACCAAACCAGGTGTCCTTGTTTGATTTTTTTGCATTAAATACTGAGGAAACAGAAAGAATCCAGAATGCAGGGTATCCTGTAGGACAACCTAATTATATCTTCTAAAGGATCTAAAGTAATGAAGAGTGAGGCAGAGGAAAGGGAGGAGAGAGCACTGCTCTAAGGGACACTAGAAAGTCAATTACACTGTGTGAACCCTGATTGAATCCTCAATTAAAAGGAAAAAAAATCAGCTATAGGAAACATATTGGAGAAATGGGGAAATTTAGTATTTAGTGTGGACTGCATATTGAGTGATGCTCCATAAGTAATGATGAAGTTCTTGGGAGTGATCTCCTGTGTTTGTCAGAGGAGATCTGTGTTCTTAGCAGATGCATGCTGAAGTTTTTAAAGCTAAGGTATCATGGTAGCTGAAATCTACTTTCAGATAAATTGGCAAAAAGGGAATTGTGTACCTATTTATAGTGAGAGGTGGATCAGACTTAGAAAGATATTAAAAGTTGGTAAGTCTCAGTTTGGGTTACACTGGTGTTCATTATACTGTTCTTTTAATTTTTCTGAGTTTAAAATTTTTCAAATAAAAATTAGATTGTCAAGAGTCAACTTTGTCTTTTTTATACTTTTTCCTTCTATTGAGCATCCATTAGGCTGTGTACTTTGCAAGCTTATAATTATTGGCCCTTTCATGTTTTCTACTTCTCTGATCAACTTTGTTAACTTTAATTCATAGGAGATCATGTCATCCGTATTTTCAAATTCTTTAGCATCCTCTACATATTAAAGAGTATATATACGGAGTGTTGTGTAAGTTATGAAAATACTGCCTAAAAATGTTTCCAGTTCCTTCCACAGTTGTCATTTTGTTGTTTTATTTCTTACATGGAACCATCTTGTCTAAATATAGAAACAACCATGAATTATATAGGCCAATGTTCAATGCCAGTTACTATGCCAAATGACCATTAGATTTGAGAGTACACGTACTAGTTGCTAGGGAAAAGTTCTCATGACATTTTGGGGTCAATATAAGGAAAAGTGGAATCTGATGTCATTCACTATTAAATGTACAAGTGTAGTTTTCTGAGTTTAACCTCTGTTACTCCTGCATGCCTTCCTCTCTCATATATTTGAAAGAACGGATACAGAAAGCCATATCCATACAAATTGGTCCCAGGCCAAATGATAGCATTGGGGTGTCTGGCAAAAACAAAGGCCAAATACACAGAGGGGAAAGATTTCCTCAAATGCAAGATGTTTTCCTAAGTACAGCATGGCATTTTGGGATACTTTTTCTACTTGTGTCTTTTTCTTCTCTTTGAGTTCATTCTCTATTCTGTAAACCTTGAGTTACTGCTATCTAAGCTTTCAAGAGATGAAAAACAATATTTTTACTTCTGAGTCTTAACATACTAAAACCTAAAACTTAGAAAAATTCTTGCCAAATTTGTAGTATGAGGCCAGCTCATTCATCCATAAATAATACAAAATGAACATTCCACCCAGAATTTTTAATGTCCTTGATATGAGTCCCTAAAAATCAGCTCAAGATTATTCAAGAATCTACAAAGCTGAATTATAATAACAGGTGGATATTTCTCTTATATTTTAGATTTTTTATATTTAGTAGAAGAAGATGATAATTTAAAGAATTCTTTTTTCTTCTTTTTTTAATTTTTAATTTTTATTACTTTTTTTTATTAACATATAATGTATTATTTGCCCCAGGGTACATATCTGTGAATCATCAGGCTTACACATTTCACAGCACTTACCATAGCACATACCCTCCCCAAAGTCCATAACCCTACCCCCTCTACCTCCCAGCCACCCTTAGTTTGTTTTGTGAGTTTAGGTGTCTCTTATTGTTTGTCTCCTTCCCCATCCCATCTTGTTTCATTTCTCTTCCCCACCCCCCCATAACTCCCTGCCCTGCCTCTCAAATTCTTCATATCAGAGCGATCATGTGATAATTGTCTTTCTCTGTCTGATTTATTTCACTTAGCATAATACCCCCTAGTTCCATCCATGTCATTGCAAGTGGCAAGATTTCGTTTCTCATGATGGCTGCATAGTATTCCATTGTGTGTGTATATATATATATATATACCACATCTTCTTTATCCATTCATCTGTTGATGGACATCTAGGTTCTTTCCATAGTTTGGCTATTGTGGACATTGGTGCTATAAACATTTGGGTCCTCACTACATTTGTATCTTAGGGTAAATACCCAGTAGTGCGATTGCTGGGTCATAGGGTAGCTCTAGTTTCAACTTTTTGAGGAACCTCCATACTGTTTTCCAGAGTGGCTGTACCAGCTTGCATTCCTACCAACAGTGTAGGAGGGTTCCCTTTCTCCGCATCCTCACCAACATCTGTCATTTCCTGACATGCTAATTTTAGCCATTCTGACTGGTGTGAGGTGGTATCTCACTGTGGTTTTGATTTGTATTTCTCTGATGCAGAGTGATGGTGAGCACTTTTTCATGTGTCTGTTGGCCATTTGGATGTCCTCTTTGCAGAAATGTCTGTTCATATCTTCTGCCCATTTCTTGATCGGATTATTTGTTCTTTGGGTGTTGAGTTTGGGACGTTCTTTATAGATTTTGGATACTAGTCCTTTATCTGATATATCATTTTGAATATCTTCTCCTATTCTGTCACTTGTCTTTTGGTTTTGTTGACTGTTTCCTTTGCTGTGAAAAAGCTTTCAATCTTGATGTAGTCCCAATAGTTTATTTTTGTCCTTGCTTCCCTTGCCTTTGGAGATGTTTCTAGGAAGAAGTTGCTGCAGCTGAGGTCAAAGAGGTTGCTGCCTGTGCTCTCCTCCAGGATTTTGATGGAATCCTGTCTCACATTGAGGTCTTTGATCCATTCTGAGTCTTTTTTTGTGTGCGGTGTAAGAAAATGGTCCAGTTTCATTCTTCTGCATGTGGATGTCCAGTTTTCCCAACAC
>JAPYYJ010002799.1:0-12315 GCA_028533885.1 Nasua narica | reverse complement strand
TAATATCCTCTTACCAGTCGTGGATTAAGAAATTGGAATGTGACTCTCATGTCTGCCCAGCAAAATGTGAAAAGTCTGCTTGGGAGTCACCAGAAAGCTTTTCCATAGGGAAAAAACAGAGAGAGAGAAAGAGAGAGAGGAGTTGCTTCTTTCCTTCCCTAGCTGTTATCATACACAGATATTACACTAGTCATTTTTCTGACTCCTGGTTCTGGTCTCCTTTAGCAAACTCTAGCTCGTTTTTTCAGCTCTTCCCAGGAAGCTCTCTATCACACTGCTCCACCCATCTATACTCCGTTTTTCATGTCTTTCCTCTCTTCTCTCACAGCACATCTTCCTGTTCCTGTCTTTATAAAGCATTTATCATACCACTCTGCAATAGGTGATGTCCTGAGTATCTTCCAACCTGTTAAGTCTTTGAAAGCAAGGTCCATGTTTGATGGGATTTTAAAAACTCACAGGTCTACTGTTGTGAATAGTACTATAGTGCCTGATTGTTAGGGAGTGTTCAATCAATGCTGAGTGAATATTGAATATTATAAAGTTCAAACTCTGGGAGGCGGATTATATATCTCGGCATTGTAGGAATTTCCGCTCCTCTAAAGTCTTTAAAAATTCACTATAGGGGCGCTTGGGTGGCTTGGTCGGTTGACTCTCACTCAGACTCTTGATTTCTGCTCAGGTCATGATCTCAGGGTGCTGAGACTGAGCCCCATGTTAGGCTCCACGAGTCAGCGCAGAGTCTGCAGGAGATGCTCCCTCTCCCTCTGCCCCCTCCCCCATCTCTCTCTCTCTCTCTCTCTCTCTCTCAAATAATAAATAAATAAATCTTAAACCCCTCACTATAAAGATCCATTGTTTTCGCTTCCTAAAGCAGGGTAAGCTAACAAAATCTACTGAAATATAAAGAACTGTGGGAAGCACAATAAATGTAGGCCTTAGTATAGTATTAACACTTCATCCCATCAACTCCTTGTAAGTGTGGCACTGGCAGCTGTTTTCAACTTTGGACTTGGGGTGGGGAGGCGGACACTTCCTATCATTAAGAATCTCCAGGGATGGGGTGGTAAGTGTAGTTTGAAGATCCTCAGGCAATGCCTATAAATTCACCCCCAGGGGTACAGGCTCTCCTTTCTTCCCTTATCTTTTAAAGGACTGCCCCCCCCCCCAGCACCGAGGCTCACAGAGCACGAGGCTCAGAGAGCACGAGGCTCAGAGAGCATGTATTTTATTATCATGAGGTAGTCGAGCTCTTATTCCTTTGGGCTCATCTAACTGTTAAAGAATTGCATTATTTATAGGTGTGGGTATTTATGGAAGCCCGCTGGTTATTAAGCTCATAGTAACGGCCTTTGTTCTTGGTCTTGTGGGTGGAGATTGCCAAGCCAAGCGCATCCCGGTTCTCATCTTCAGGGAGGTCATAACCCCTGGCTGGGCAAGGCTAGAGATGGCCTTCAGTGTGCAGGGTGTAGTCTGGCTGTAGAGGGCTGGAGAGCCTGGAGGCGTGCAGCCTTCCAGCGCACACTGCGGCCTTTTACCCCTCTGAGCAGGAGTTTCCAAACTCGCTGGAGTGGAGACTTGCAAGGGGTGGGGCTGGAATGTCTTCCGCATTCCTCCTCCTTCTCCTCCTCCCACTCCCCTCCCCCACTCTTCTTCCTCCTCCTCCTCCTCCTCCCACTCCCCTCCCCCATTCCTCCTCCTTCTCCTCTTCAGCTCCCTCCCCTCTCTTTCCACCTCCTCGGTCTCCCCCGCCCCCTCTCCCCCCCATTCCTCCCCCGCTTCCTCTCCTTCCTCCTTCAGGCTATGGGGTGCTGCTGCTGCGGGGGTGGGGTGAGTGGCTGGAAACTGAGAGTGGGAGGATCTGAGTCTGAGTCTAGGGGGCCCTGGTAGCACCCTGGCCCCTGAGCACGTGGGCACGAACCCTCTCCACATTATCTGTAGCAAAAGGCAGGGCTAGCTTCTCAAAAACTTCTGAAAGGACGCCCAGGTGTTTCAATTATAGTTTTAGAGACAGCATGTCCATTCATGCTTACTAATCTCTCATCTGTAAAATGGGGATAAAATAAAAATCAAACAAATGTTTTCCAAAAATAGAAAGCTGTGCAACAAAGCTGTGTTCATTTCCTGCGAACGGTAAAGAGGAACGAAGTAACCGCGCTTTGTTGATTTTATTCCAGCTAAACACAAAGACAGACCCTATACAACAAATGTTTTCCTTTGTTCTGGGCCTTGTAAAGAGTCATTTCTCTACAAAAAGAGAATCCCCTTTGTGCATTCCCTGGCCGGACTGGCCATGGGGATTATGAAGAGAAAAGCGCTCTCGAGCTGTTTTCCTGGTTAGAAACATTGTTCTGGAAAGCAGGCTGGGTTGCCATAGCTACGGCTCCCCAGAGGCCTCGCCCTGCCCCTTTCCACCCCGCCTGCCTGTGCTGGCTGCTGGTACTAGGGCTGTCCTCACTTCAGATATTCCTCCCCATAGCACGGAAGTGGTAGGGAAATTCCAAACTCTTTTCCCCAGATGGCCTCTGAGGCCCAGAGGCAGAAAAAAAATAATCCCTTGTCAGGCTGTCCTGAATTGTCCTTGAAAAAAACAGCTATTAGATTGAAAGCTCGTTGAAGGCAGGAACCTTGTTATCATCGCTGAACCAATTCTTCTCCTCCTATACTATGACCATCTTTCTCCCCAGCCCAAAGTAGGTCGATGCGTAGTACGATCTAGGAAAAGGTTTATAACCTTTAGCCAGTGAGTTTGCGTTTTAACACGGACTCTAGAGCCAGAATCCTGGCCTGCCACTTGAATCGATTAAAGATCTACTCTTTGCAAGCTTCATTGTCCTCATCTCGGAAATGGGGATAATATCTAATTCAGAAATACATGGTGGGCGTTGAATGAGATAATTTAATATGTGAAACATTTGGTATTATGTCAGGCTTAGAGCAAGCTATCAGTATTATAGTGATTATTACTATTCTGTCTTCTGTAGCCTTCATGTTCATGGGAGAAACACCATCCTCTACTAAAAAACAAAAACCCCTCAAACGACAAAACAAAACAACAGCAACAACAACAACAACAACAACAAAATACACCCTTCTAGCAGAATGTATGGCAACCCCGGCCTAAAAGTTAATTAAATGAACATATAAGAGCAGCACAAGCTATTTGTTAAGCGACGAACAGAACATGCTGGTAACAACTTCGATTTCTGGTCGGTTGTTGCACCAAAGTAATGCAAAGTGAGCATGTTCCAATTCTATCTCTACAGCAAAAGGATTGTGACATCTTCCAGCTTGATCTTCTCCCTCTCCCCTCCCCCAGTCTCTTAGGGGATTTCTGAAACCTACAGACCAGGTTGTCATCCTGTGTATTTGAAGTCTCTAAACTCCACAGGAGTCCCCCACGAGCCTCCTACATACACCAGGGCTGCCTTCCAAGTCACAGAAGCCCTGGGGTCCGCAGGCACTTAAAACTGGCGCGGCAGGAAGATTCTTAATCTTTGGACGTTCAAGGGAGAGTGAATTTAGCACTGTCACCCCCAAATTTCCTCAGCTCCCCTCTCCCTCCCAAGGCAGGCCCAGACTTTGCCTAGAATTCCAAGGCAGCCTTTGGAGTTCTGGGGGGAGTCAGGAGACCTAAGTGGCTGGGGAAGGCTCTGAGCCAAACCTGGCCGCAGGATGTGCATACCCTCAATGGCTGCGGATCACATCTCAGACAATTAGCTTCTCAGGGGGCCACTTCAGGGGTGGGACCGATCCTATGTCCTGGAGCTCCTGGCACCTGGGGGAGGAGAGGCGAGGACAGGATTATCATTCTACTGTTACCTAATACTGCTGCGTCTCTTGGTTGAGAAGGTATGTACAGCTTGTTTGTATTTTGGGACACGAATGAAAAGAGCACGTTGACAGAGTGGAGTACGTTCGTTGTCATTAATGCACGGGGCTATAGAAGCCTGGTCAGGACACATGTAAGTGCCAATTGTATGTAAGGTACAATTACAATCGCTCCCACAACACCGATGGGCGGTGTACTTTGTGGTTGTGCAATAATGCAGCAAAGGTGCGGAGAGGTGGTGTGAACTGCAGGGTGTGAAGTGTTGTTCCCTCTCCTTCAGACCCTCTCACACATTTCTCCCCCCCCAACCCCCAGCACACACTTTAAACAACCCAAGACACATAATCCTCCCCTCCCCCAACACTGCAGCCAGCTTTCTCTGAAAACTGATACCCTGAGGCCCTTTTCCCTCACCAGCCACAATTAGGGGCAGTAGAAGGGAAAATGCGGACCGGATCATGGCACAGAGGCAGTGTTCTGTAATTTTTCTTCCCGTAACAGGCGCCTGTTCCGGCTCCAGGCCTTATATTTTATCTGACTTTGCTACTCCAGGAAACAGCTTTAGGCTCCGGAGAGTCCAGGCCAAATCCACTTCTTTCTGTGAAGTCCATTCTGTATTTTCTATTTCACCCTAGTCAAGTCTCAGCCGAGGCTGTTGTTCTCAATCCAGCTCAGAAACTGGCTCAAACCGCCCTGAACTGGATTTGGTAGCTATTGAGACACAGTTTCTGCCTCTTTGTTAGGGCGGATCCGGCCTCATTCTCTCTTCGGTTTCCCTCCCTCCTGTTTTCCCAGAGTCACCAACAGCAATTCCCCTCCCCCTGCCTCTCCAGTTTGGCATTTTTTTACCCTTCCCTGGGCCAGGGCCCCAGGAAGTAGATTAAATTCTTTTAATAAAATAGTAGATTTAAGTTGCAAACCTTCAGCTTCTATTACGTTAACTATTTAGTTCTGCTTTTCTCAAATTTGTTATCTAACCAACTGACATGGTGTCCTTAAAATCTTGGCTCTCATTCTAACCTAAAAAGATTTAACATTTTCGTTCTGGATGGAAATAACTGTAAATTCTACACCAAATGCTGAAGGGTGTTGGTGCAGTACCTTGTTAATTTCCGTTTTGTAGCTATATTTAATTTAAATCATTCGTTCATTTCTTTGCTGAGAAATGACAAAACATATTATGTATAGAATTTTTAAACAGTCGTCCATTCCGGCTGTCTATTGCAACTGTGCGATTCCCAGGCAAAGAAGTGAAGAATGGAGGTGTTTTTGGCTTTCGAAAGTGTAATTTTAACCCGGGATCAGAGTCTGTGACTTTAGTGAAGAAGGCTGTTCGGAGAATGCGCGGGAACCATTCCTAACATGATGCAGGTGGAGGCAAAACCGGGAGTGTGACAGAATAAGGCTTGAACAGGGCTGGGCATTTGTATACAATTTCTCTTTCCATGAAATTTAAGCATTTCTTACGTTTCAGAACCAGAAAGAGAGGATGGTTGCCCCCCCCCCCCCCCATCGTGGATGTACTAAATGCCACCACCAACTTGTACACTTTAAAATGGTTAATTTCATGTCAGGTGAATGTTAGCTCGTTGTTTTTTTTTTTTTTTTTTTTTTAAAGTTAAGTGTTTCTTCACCAGAATTTTTCATTTTCCTTTTGCTTCTTTTGAAGAGTCAGAGGAGAAACAGATAATAAGTAACCATAATCTGGGTGTGGTTCCTTCTGGCGCTTGACGACTCCCGGGTCTCCCCCTGGTGGCCAAATTAAGCAACATATCGAGATGTCGGAAGGCCTTTGAGCCTGTCTCAATTATATGTCGAAGCGCAAAGCCCGGGCTGCTGTGCTAAGCATCGTCCTCTGGGTCCCTTGTTTCGTGGGCAGTTTGTCTTACTCCTGTGCATGGCTCAGGGCTATTTTACTGAACTAAGATCACAGATGTCTTACTTCTATGGTGTCACAGGTATTAATTATAAAGGAGCCATTTAAAATTCACCCCGAGTCTCCCAGCAGAACCAAACATATTGTCATTTCTCCTAGACCACAAACCTGAGTAAGTTGCTCATTTAAGTGTTTCGTTTCAATAGAGCATAAAGTGCTGGAAAAAAGCCAATTCTAACAGTAGCTTTGGAAAAGCTATTTTTGTCTTGTGACTGACTCACTCCTCTGAGGAAGACTTAGGTTGGGGCCAAGGTAACCTTTGAAATGTCTGTAAAAGAGGTGAATCCAGCATGTGAATGTGTTCTTAGGAGGTTTACAAATCGGAAGTAATTATTGCGGGAAGACACATAATCCACATTGGCCCTCCCATTGTTAGAATAACTCTAGTTTGGATTTTCACACCTTTTGTTCTGTGGGTTTGAAGTGTTTCTCCATCCCTGAGCTCTTCCTACTTACCAGTAGGGCTTGCCTCCTCTGTCACTTCCTCAGAGAAGCCTTCCTGAACTCTCAGTCAAAAGTAGATTCCCTATGACCAGATATCTTCTCACATATCCTCTTTTTTTTTGTTACAGATTTTTTTCTGTTATAGCCCTGCCTAACTTACAGTTACATTTGTTTTCTTGTTCCTCCCTCACTCCTTTCTAAGTCCCTCAGGGCGGTGTCTGTCTGTCTGATCAGAACGGTGTAACCAGCTTTTGGAATAGTACCTGGCAGAAAAGTAATAAGGACTAAATATTTGTTGAACTGATAAGTTCAAATACCATATCTCCTTACCAAATACCAAGCCTTAGTCCAGGGCTTTAAAAGTAGCCCACTACTTTCTGGATTCTTTTATACCTCATAGCTTTTTCGAGCCTTGGCCTGTGTTCTTTTTCTTTTGCGGACTCTCAGTAACTGCGGATTTATTTTAACCGTCCCTCTTCTCATAATGTGAGAGCTACTGAGTGGAATGGAATCTTTACAATTTCTTAAGTTTATTCCCTCACCTCCCCCAAATGAAACTGACTAATCCAAATTCTTATCCTCTGTGTTTTCTCATCTGTAGTACTTGATTTTACTCTGGGGTGGGGCTGCCCTGGGTTTTGATTTCTGAACCTGGAGTTTTCCACAAGGTGTTCCCCTCCCGTCCCACCGGGAGGAAAGGACCTGATAGTTTTTTCTTCAAAAGAATCTCCTCCTGTTCAGGGAGTGAGCTAGATTTTGCCACTGGCAAAGCCAGGATAGGAAGAGACAGGCTCATCCATGCGGCGATTCAAATTCCCTGGAATTTCAAGTGGACGGTTTTTATCTCTGAGGACTGTCAAACTAGACGTCCTCCAGGAATTCCTTTGGTGCACAAATCTTTACCCAGGTGAATTAGTCATCATTATCCTGTTGTGAAAGCTGTGCTGTGGGCTGGAGGACTTTTGTGACAGGTGGCTTTATCCTGTATTCATTGGGTGGTTTTGACTGACCGATGCTGTGTAACTGGTAGAATTTCCCTAGCTGCTTCCTTCTAACTGGTATAGGGTGATGGTTAAGAGACTCAACATGGAGGTCAGAAAAGCTCACCACATTGAAGTTTTGGTTTTCCCATCCATTTTGCCTTTCATCTACACAAAGGGCATGCCCACTTTACAGAGTTGTAATAATCATTACAATAGCATTTATAGAGCACTTCTTTATGCTAATTACTGTTCTATATATATATATATATACTACTCTGTGTGTGTATATTTATATGTGTAATCCATATACACACACACACGTGCACATGCACATGCATGTATAATCCCAGCTACCCTTTGGGTAGGTACCATTTTCCTGTTTCACTGTTGGGCCCTGGAAGCACAGAGAGGTTAGGGAGCTTGCCCTAAGTAACACAGTAGTAGGCGGCAGAACATGTACACAAACCCAGGCTGTCTGGGTTCCAAATCTACACTTTTAAAACCCTAGTCGCATTTACCTGGCACAAGCGAGTGTTAACTAAATATTAGTTTTCTATCTCCTTCCCTATTTTCGTGAAAATGATCCATCACTTCCTCGAAGTATGTTAGTACAAAACCATAGAAATTTAGAACCAACACAGTGCCCTGCTTTTTCAGATAAGGAAATGGAAGCCCAAAGGGCTTGAAATATTTGTACTGTGTGGCTGGCTGGGACTGTATCTTGGCTCTCCTGACTCATCCGTGAGAGAATAATGGTTTTTCATATTAATGTGTTCTATTTCCTTCCTCTTACCATTTCTGAAAAGAAAGGGGAAAAAAATTCCTTTTTTGAATCTCTCTCTCTCCCACCCCCACCTTGTTTTCTGCAATTAAAGAACACAGGCTGCACGAGCTTAAGGAGATGGAATGTGCTGCTTCTCTGCCAGAGCCCAGAGAGGGAGGGAGCTAGATTTTGCCACTGGCAAAGCCAGGAGAGGGGAAAATTAGTCAGCACTCCTCCGTTCTCTCTCACTCTTTTCCCTCTTGATCCATTTCCTACTTGTTTCTGGCTCCAGCTCTCTCTTCCCTTTCCTGGATTATGAGGCTCAGCCTCCTGCTGGTGCCCAAGCTAATAAACAGTCATCCCTGAATAGACACAGTAGTAAGCTAGGTGGTCAGTAGAGAACCGTAGAGAAAACTCTGAATTCCTGTCTTCATTGCGTGATGATCTCAATACCAGCCTTTCTATGATTTAGTTAACCTGTTCTGGCCATAATTTTCTCACCTTTCTGTGAAATACTGTCTTTCCTGTTGCTTTCACACAGGGAATTTTGGCTTGGCCATGAAGAAGTGCTGTGATAAAGCTCAGGAGACCGCAGTGTTTTGGTTTATTTTGTTCAGCTTAAAATAAAATTTCTAAGTATCCCATATATGTCTATAGTTGCAAAAGTGCAACATGTCTTTACAGCCTTTGAACAGCACTGCTTTAAAAGGTCACAATATGTAGTGTTATGCTGTAAGTACAGAGAATATACATTTCAAAGGAAATTTATGCTTTTGCTATCACAGAAGAGGAAATTGATATATTTCTTCTTCCTCCTCCTCCTCTTCCTCTTCTTCTTCTTCCCCTTCTCCTTCCTTTTCCCCTTCCTCTTCCCTTTCCCCTGCTCCTCCTCCTTCTCTTTAGTAGTTTTCTTTGAATTGGACCTTGAAGTAAAGAGAACAATAAAGAGAGCTTCTTGCTGGACTACTTGCTAGATGATGAGCAATAGTGAAAAATAAGTTTGAAAATATAGGTTAGGTTCAGATAGTAGAAGTTCCTGATTTTACTAATACTTAAAAATAAATTTTATTGAGTTTCTCCAATGTGCTAGGGTTTTCTGTCTTATTTTGTATTCTGCCATATGCTAGATACTATCATCACACACAACCTGAAAACTGGGGAAACTGAGACTAGGCAACTTGCCTGAATCCTCGCCAAGAAGGCACAATTCCTTTCTAGGAATTCGTAGTCTACAAAGAGAGACAGAAAGAGATCTAAAATTGTAACTCATTGTTCTTGGGGTTGTAATAGAGATTAGTCAAACTGTAGGATGTCGCAATGCAGGGGATAATTATCTCTGACAAGGAGCTGAGAAGGCAGAAGGGCAGAGGCAATCTTGAGGAAGATAACAGCAGTGTTGCTAGAGCTGGGTATTGAAGAAGTAGGCTCTTGCACCGGTGACACGGTGGGGAGGGACACATTGATCAGAGGGAATGGGATATTACAGGCACAGAGATCTGAAATGCATTGTGGTACTGGGGAATATAAAAAGTCATGTGGTGGAGTATAGAGTAAAAAGGGGAGAGCAGTGGGAAGTGAGGTTGGGGAGGCCTCTGTGCTAGATCACTAAGGGTCTTGGGTGCCATGTGATAGTATTTGAATTCATTTCCTCTAGGCGTGGGGGTTTCGGTAGAACACTCCTAAAAAATGGACGTTTTGTAGAATTTCAATACATTTATTTACAGAAGCCACTGACACATCTTCACGGCACCCTGGGGGTTTGATGAACATAGTGCTATCCCTGCGGTACGCAAAGTGGAGCCACGAAGAATTGTGGGTTTGCCCAGCACTAAGGGAAAGTCCCTGGATGAATAATGGGTCACTCGAGTTTTAAGCAGGAATGTAACAACTAGCATGAAAATGATTCTAGTAGCAGTTTGGAGGCTGGAATGGGGAAGCAAAGGGAAGAAATGCCAGGAACCTAATAGTTATTGGGTAATGCCGTGTTCCAGAGGGATACTTCATACCTTCCCTGTATTATAGCTAGACACTGTTTATCTTACTTTACTAACAGAGAAACTGAAACTCAGAAAGTTTAATTTGTCCACGGTCATGTGGCAGTAAGTGGCACCACTGGGATTCGGATCTAGTGCTGTTTGAATCCAATGCCCCAAGCCCTGCTCATTATATCCAGGGGGATGTCCCTGGAGGCAGGGAGAGACTACTACTTAAAACTGTAAAAATGATAGGGCAAGTGAAAATGTGGCGGACGAAGAGGGGGAAAACACAGAATAGTGGTGAATATCTATATTTAGGGATAGGAAGAGAAAAAGGAGCCATATCCCATATGGTGCAAGGAGAGAGAGAGAGAAGCCAGAAGAGTATAGTTTGATTAAAGAAAACAGGCAAGGTGATTTCACAGAGGAAAGGATGGTCCTGAGTATCAAATGTGGTAGAAGCTGAGGACAAGGAGAACTGTGGAAAGTTTCTGGAATTAATATTAGAGAGTTGTTAACGCGCCGAGCGCGGTAGCTTTGTAATGTTGTCCAGTCGGCTGTATTTCTCCAATTTTCTTTGTTTCACTTTAAGGGTGGGCCACAAGAGCCATTAATGTGGAAGACTTTGGGGCGCCTGGGTGGCTCAGTGGGTTAAAGCCTCTGCCTTCAGCTCCGGTCATGATCTCAGGGTCCTGGGATCGAGCCTCACATTGGGCTCTCTGTTCAGCGGGGAGCCTGCTTCCCCCCTCTCTGCCTGCCTCTCTGCCTGCTTGTGATCTCTCTCCTCCCTGTCAAATAAATAAATAAAACCTTAAAAAAAATAAATAATGTGGAAGACTTTGATGAGTGGAGGGAAACAGCGGTCATTGTGTTTTTTATTTCAGAAGATGGGGGCAGGTGCTTTTGGAGCTCACATAATATGTCTCTTGGCTGCTGGCTCACCTCGGTGTGGGGCACCTGCCAGGCCCGCACCTGCTCCACCTTCCTCCGAGGTCTCCCTCCACTTCTCTGACTCCTGGGCCGCTCTGTGTTTAACTCCGGAGGGCACCAGCTTCGCCTGCAGGACACCGGCGTCACCAAGACTGACGGCAGTGAGAACCGACAAGGCTTCTAGTTTGTGCTCGTGGGTTCCAGCTTGTCCTTGCTCTCTGCCACCTGGTATCCATCTTCTCTTTCCAACTGCGTGACCTGCAGTTGTCACACGCCAGTGTCAGACCAAAGCCAGCAGCCTTGCAGAGAATGTTCACCTAGATCTCCCAGTTATAGATGATGCATGTTTTGTGCATGCATGTATCAGATACATACATACATGCATATATATATATATTAGTGTATACGCAGTATATGCCTTGCAGTGGTTTTACTTTTTTGGTTGAACTCTGGCTGGTACAGTAAGAGATGTGGAAAAGGAAGCAGCAAGTGTAAATTACTCTCTGGAAAAGTACGGTAGTCATATGATAAATATCTACTGAGCCCCCATTATGGGCCTGTGCTTGGTTCAGAGACTATAGCGATGAACAAAACTGATACAGGTAGGAGACTAGAGTCTAGGTGGGGAGACAGATGATGAAAAAATAAGCAATCGAATATATTTTACAAATGGTATGAATGCTCTAAAGGCAAAACACAAAACACCTCCCCTTCCCGGATGGAGAAAAGAGATACTAAGAGCAACGCAGAAGGAATATATTGTTTAGACTGGGAGATCGGGGAAGCACTTTCTCCAATGTGATGTGTAAGTTGAAATCTGAAAGATTAGTAGGACTTAAAGAAGATCATTTTAGGAAAAAGGAATGGCCTGTATTGACCCTGAAGTAGAAAAGAGTCCCAGGAGTTCGGGAACTGCCGGGTGCCCAAGCAGGTGGAGTCTGGTAAGGAAGAGAGTGACCTGAAGCAAGAGTGCCGAAGAAAGTTCTGGGCAGGGATTCTGGAACTAATCCCGGGAGTAACGGAAAGCCATGTTTTAATAGCTAAGATTCACTGGTTGCAAGGCACAGAAATACAAATCAAAGCAGCGTAAGAGAATAAACGGATTTTTATTGGTTCATATAACCGAAATGCAGGAAGTGCAGGAGAGTGGAGGTGGCCTGAAGGTGGCACGGAATTTTTTTTTTTTTCATCTTCACATGTCATCACATTCGTTTCTATAATTAGATTTTTAATGAGGTTGGATCCACAAATCACATCTTCATAGCTTTCCCTCCAGTCTGCAACACTTTCCTGACTATATCAAATAGCTCTGAGTTATAAACAGATTACTCTGCCTGGGGAAATAGAAGAGCAACTGACAGCAATTTCTCACATCCTTCCAAAATCTTGTTTTCACAAAGAATTGCTCGAGATTTTGAAAAGAGCATAATTATGTCACTTTCCTCATGTCT
>JAPYYJ010002798.1:0-12316 GCA_028533885.1 Nasua narica | reverse complement strand
AGGATTGATAAAAAGCTTCCAGGACAAACAAAAACTAAAAGAATTTGCAATCACCAAACCAACCCTACAAGAACTATTAAAAAGATCCTCTAAGTAAAGAGAGATCCTAAAGGTAATATAGACCAGAAAGGAACAGAGACAATATACAGTAACAGCCACCTTATAGGCAATACAATGGCACTAAATTCATATCTTTCTACAGTTACCCTGAATGTAAATGGGCTAAATACCCAAGCAAAAGACACATTGTATCAGATTGGATTAAAAAAAAAAAAAAAAACAAAACCCATCGATACGCTATCTGCAAGAAACTCATTTTAGACCCAAAGGCACCTCCAGATTGAAAGTGAGGGGGTGGAAAACCATTTGTCATGCTAATGGACATCAAAACAAAGCTGGGGTGGTGATCCTTGTATCAGACAAATTAGATTTTAAGCCAAAGGCAGGAATAAGAGATGAGGAAGGACACTGTATCTTATGTACTTAAAGGGTCTATCCAACAAGATGCCCTAACTATTGTAAATAGTTATGCCCTGCACGTGGGAGCAGCCAATTATATGAGCCAATTAATAACAGAATCAAAGAAACCCATGGATAATAATACAATAATAGTAGGGGACCTTAACACCCCCCCTCACTGAAATGGACAGATCATCTAAGCAAAAGATCAACAAGGAAATAAGGGCTTTGAATGACACACTGGACCAGATGGTCTTCACAGATATATTCAGAACATTCCATCCCAAAGCAACAGAATACAGGGGTGCCTGGGTGGCTCACTCATTAAGCAGCTGCCTTTGGCTCATCCCAGGGTCCTGGGATCAAGCCCCACATCGGGCTCCCTGCTCGACGGGAAGCCTGCTTCTCCCTCTCCCACTCCCCCTGCTTGTGCTTCCTCTCTCTCTCTCTCTCAAATAAATAAATAAATCTTAAAAAAAAAAAAAAAGAAAAACAAGCAACAGAATACACATTCTTCTCTAGTGCACATGGAACATTCTCCAGAATGGATCACGTACTGGGTCACAAATCAGGTCTCAACCAGTACAAAGAGACTGGGATCATTCCCCGCATATTTTCAGACCACAGTGCTTTGAAACTGGAACTCAATCACAAGAAGAAAGTTGGAAAGAACTCAAATACATGGAGGCTAAAGAGCATCCTACTAAAGAATGAATGGGTCAACCAGGAAATTAAAGAAGAATTAAAAAAATTCATGGAAACAAATGAAAATGAAAACACAACTGTTCAAAATCTTTGGGATGCAGCAAAGGCAGTCCTAAGAGGGAAGTAATCTGGCAATACGAGCCTTTCTCAAGAAACAAGAAAGGTCTCAAATACACAACGTTACCTTACACCTAAGGGAGCTGGAGAAAGAACAGCAAATAAAGCCTAAACCGAGCAGAGAAGAGAAATAATAAAGATCAGAGCAGAAATCAATGAATCGAAGGACAGTAGAACGATCAACAAAACTAGGAGCTGGTTCTTTGAAAGAATTAATAATATTGCTAACCCTCTGGCTAGACTTATCAAAAAGAAAAGAGAAAGAACCCAAATAAATAAAATCATGAATGAAAGAGGAGAGAGCACAACGAACACCAAAGAAATGCCAATAATTATAAGAACATATTATGAGCAATTATATGACAACAAATTAGGCAATCTGGAAGAAACAGATGCATTCCTAGAGATGTATAAACTTCCCAAAGTGAAACAGGAAGAAACAGAAAACCAGAAGAGATGCATTATCAGCAAGAAAATTGAAACAGTAATCAAAATCTCCCAACAAACAAGAGCCCAGGGGCAGATGCTTCCCATTCAAAAGAAGAATTAATACCTGTTCTTCTGAAGCTGTTACAAAATTGTTCAGCTTTATGTACCTCTATGTAGTGATGGGATTTGAACACACTGAAAAGTGAAAAAAGTAATCAATGACCCCAAGATGCTTATAATACAGACGAGGTAAAATCATGTCTGCAAATGAAAAACAAAATGTAAAAACAAAAACAAAAATGCAATGCATTTTCTAAAAGGTACAGAGTAGGATGATTCAGGAGGTTCAAAGGACAAGTGAATCATGTCCTCTTGGCTTTCTGTTAGAGAGGGACATGAGCTGGATTATAAAGGATATGGAAAGATAAGGACAGATATTCAGGGGGAGTTTGAGTAGAAACCTACTGTGTGAGCCTCTGTTTCATCCTTAACTCCTGACAGCTGGTTCATTCATCACTGTATTTGAGGACTGAGACTATGCAGGCTAATCTGAACAAGAGGAGTTAGCTTGGCTTTTTCCCTTTCAGACTGGAAAGCTTCCATCATGTTCCCTGGGAGCTGATATTCCTAAGGCTGTGGCCCTGTAGTTTTGGTTTCTGCTGTCCTTGGTTATCTGATCATGCCCATTATGCTTCCTGCTTCTCAGTCTAATACCTGTGGCCTTGCTTTTCCATGAACACACCATGGATGACATTTCCTGCCCTCACCATTGGACACCAGTTGTTCACACGACTGGTCCAATGCAGTTAATTACTCAGGCAGCTCTGAGTTCCAGCCCACCTTCCAGTCCTGTCCTCCTCTTAAAACACTTTGACCTTATCTCATTTGCCTGAGGGTTACACAATTTCTTTAGCCTCTCTGCACCTGGTTCCTCATCTGTCCCTCCTGGGGTTATTGTGAAGTACCATCAAAGTGAAGCTTATTAATGGACTTTATAAATGGTGACACGTTAGGCATATGTGACTACAGATGGGGACACTGAGGCACTAAATATATGTGAGAAACTTCTTTGAGCAAACGACAGAATTAAATAAGTCTGCCTCTCTCACTTCCATCACCATCCTTCTCTAAGACCAAAGTTAACAACGGGCTCTGGAGTCAGACCATCTGGGTTCTATGCCAGCCCTATTGCTTATGAGCCTCGGGCAAGTTATTAAATTTTTCTGTGGAAACTATTTCTATTCACTTTTATATCTCCAAGATGGATAATTGGCATTCACTGTCAAAGAACCAGAAGGAAGCAAAAGATCTAGTATCAGTTGCTATCCTAAGTAGCCCTGTCTTAAGTGAATCACCTAACCTCTCTACGTGACTAGTTCTTGATATATACCTCAGGAATTTGGACAAAATAAGCTCTTAATAAATTCTCCTATATAAGGGCGCTGGGGTGGCTCAGTGGGTTGAAGCCTCTGCCTTGGGCTTGGGTCATGGTCTCAGGGTCCTGGGATCAAGTCTTGCATCGGGCTCTCTGCTCAGCGGGGAGCCTGCTTCCTCCTCTCTCTGCCTTCCTCTCTGCCTGCTTGTGATCTCTCTCTGTCAAATAAATAAATAAAATCTTCAAAAAAAATTCTCCTATATAATACTTTAAAGTTCATCTAATAGGGGTGCCTGTGTGGTTCAGGATGTTAAGCATCTGCCTTCAGCTCAGGTCATGATCTAAGAGTCCTGGGATGGAGCCCAGTTTCTCCCTCAACCCCTCCCTGCACCCCACCCCTGCCCAGCTCATGCTCTCTCTCTCAAATACATAAATAAAAATATTTCAAAGAAATACATAAAGTTCATCTAATAAATCATTCTTAAAGGTCTGTTTTATACTTTACAGTAGAGGCTACTATTTTGGTTAAAAATAAAAACTTCACTGAGTGAAAGCATATTTGAAGAGTAAAACTCTTGCTAGGCCTCTTTCCTAGCTTTGTAACCTTGGCAAAGCATTTAAGCTCCCTGAGGCTCAATATCCTCCTCAATAGCCACATGATAGAATTGTTATGAGGATTAACTATTTAAAGCACCTGACAGTGAAGCACAATGGTAGCCAGCAATGCCAAATAATAATCACAACTTAGCTTTAAAAAGTAAATTTTAAAAATTGATTTTTAAAAGCATGAATGAAATCAGTTTCCAAACTCAATATGTTGAAATACCAGCCATTCATATTTACATTGCCAGCACTAGGGAATTTACCACTCAACTAGAATCCATTTCTATCTTTGTTTGTGTCAGTCTTTCTTCTCCACCTAATGAACTCCTACTCATCCTTTGATTCCCGGATCAAAAATCACTTTTGCCAGTGTCTTCTCCACTGCCTTTGGGCAAAAAGAAGCTTCCCAGTGCTATATGTCTCTATAACATTCATCATGTGCCATTTCAAAAATCACACATGGGTATGTCTTCTTTACTAGACCATAAATGCCTTTTCAAGGACAAGGATGAACACAGAGCCTAGCACATCATAGGTGTTCAATATATTTTTTATTGTTTGAATAAATGAATGAAGACAAAAAAATTCTGCTTTTAGCTGCTATTTAGTAAGATTACTCATTATTCATAACAAGAAGAAAGGGCAAGTTAGAAACCATGTGTAACTCTACAGGCTCAGGTGCAAGCTAAAAAAAACTAATCAGAGTTTTTCATAAATTCAATCTCAGATAGAAATAGAGTTTCGTGATGGTTACTCACTGCCTCATGACCAGAAAAAAAAAATCCTAAAATAGAAGAAAATAAAATGAAATAGAAGATTTCTAATTCTACATGCTGTTTTATTGAAAACATCAGAAAAGCTTCCAAACTCTTGGTAATCACATGGCTCATCTTTTTAAATCAAGGCAAACAAGAATAAGAACCAACCCAGGGTTGGCAGACTGTAAGTGCCACCCCAAGCAAGCTTAAAGCTTCAAACAAGTTTGATGGAAAACCATGATTTGGCCTATTTCTTATGAAAATTATAACTCTGTTCCTCAATTATAGATGTTTGAAAACTTAAACTGAATCACACACATTTATATTCTGAGATCTTTTTTCCCAAAATGTGAGGAGTTCAAAAGTTTAAGTGCAGCAAGTTTATAGCCATCACTAATTACCATAGGGACCCTGGGTAAGTTACTTTATCTTTCTGGGTATTAATTCTGTTCCTTATAAAATGAGAGCATTAGAATGAGTGACTTTCAAAGTCCTTTATGACTCTCAACAAAGTCACACAAAAAAAGACAAGCACAGGGTATCATTTGGAATAGTCAGAACTGGCAACTGCCAATATATTTTGAAAGTCTCTCCATCCAAAAATATCTGTCCCAGTAGGACCAAATTCCACAAGTTAAGTGGCAGGGAAGCAATTAAAGACACAGAGGCTTTGGAATCAGCTAGACTTGGGCTCCAATCCCAACTCTGACACCAGCTTTCAGTCAGTGAGCAAGTTACTTAATCTCCTCAAGCCTCCATTTTCTCAGCTCTGAGATGGTAATATTTAGTCCCTGCTCTATTATTCAGAGTAGATCAATGGTAGTCAAAGTGTAGCAGTGCTCTGAGAGTGGCAGGCCTCTTCAGCCTGCAGGGCTAGTAATTCGGTGGCAAATAAATGAGTTCAGATTACCAGTCGCTACTCCAACAAGAAGTAGGATGAGAGGGGACCACCTGCCTTCTGAGCTTTCTTAGAAAAATGGACTTGGTGTGGTCCCTCCCAAAGCCCAGCCCACTGAGAAAATAAACCCCACCCAGGCCTAGCCAACATTATAATCTCCAGATAACATCTCCAGATAACAGAGGGTTAACTATAATTTTGTTTTAACTGTGGTTGTGGATTTTTCTGAACCTATTATTCCATCCCCTTCTTCCAATACCCCCCTGACTTAACTACAACAGTATGTTAAGAGGTGATTTTATAGATTATTTTCCTTTTGCTCAATATATCCCACAGAAATCCCTTTTAATTAAATCCCTTTAATGATTTTAAGAGCATGGGAGACAAGAGTTCAACCAGCAATTTCAGATTTGAAAGAATCTGAGGGTCAAGGCATTCATGAAAGAAGAAGACCCAGCCTACCCCCAAAGCATCTTGGGAAATGTGCTGAGTGGATGTAAAAGGAGATGCAGGCATGTCATCCCGCCCACATACAGCTTTGGATGGAATGAGATAGCTACTGCAACCTAATGATGCCTACCCCCAGAAGCAACTTATTAAATGATACTTACTGTTAGTAATCACAACTAATCTGTGGGGTTCCAAAGTTTAGGAATGTTTGGTTATGCCACAATGCCTCCCTATCAACACAATAGTCTTTGGACTTTTTGGATCATATATCACTATGAATTTCTTTTAAAAAGATTTAATATATATACTGCAATACCTGTGTATATTTTTATTTATATGTTTAAACTTACATAAGATACACATTAACAAATCCAGAAAAGTCACAAAACTGGAACAAACACTAAAATTTGTGTGGAACCATAAAAGACTTTGAATAGCCAAAGTACTTTTGAGAAAGAAAAGCAAAGCTAGTGGTATCACAGTTCCAGATTTCAAGATATAATACAAAGCTACAGTAATCAAAATGGTATGGTGCTGGCACAAAAATAGACATATAGATCAATGGAACAGAATACAGAGCCCAGAAGTAAACTCACACATATATAGTCAACAACTAACTTATGACAAAGGAGGCAAGAATACACAATTAGGAAAATACAGTGTCTTCAATAAACAGTGCTGGGAAAACTGGACAACTACATGTAAAAGAATGAAGTTTCACATTCTAACACCATACACAAAAATAAACACAAAATGGATGAAAGACCTAAATACGAGAGCTGAAACTATAAAACTACTAGAAGAGAACACAGGCAGTAATTTCTCTACTATCAGCTATAGCAACATTTTTCTAGATATGCCTCCTAAGACAAGGGAAACAA
This sequence comes from Nasua narica, assembly GCA_028533885.1. Classification (NCBI taxonomy): domain Eukaryota; kingdom Metazoa; phylum Chordata; class Mammalia; order Carnivora; family Procyonidae; genus Nasua; species Nasua narica. Next base: position 5,641 of record JAPYYJ010002798.1, on the reverse strand, counting down.
AAGAAAAAATAAACTATTGGGTCTACACCAAAATAAAAAGATTTTGTACAGAGAAGGAAACCATCAACAAAACCAAAAGGCAATCTACTGAATGGGAGAGGTATTTACAAATGATATATCTGATAAGGGGTTAATATCCACAACATATAAAGAACTTATACAACTCACCACCAAAAAAAAATCTGATTCAAAAATGGGCAGAGAACCTGAATAGATATTTTTTTCCAAAAAAGACATACAGATGGTTAATAGAAACTTGAAAAGATGCTCAACATTACTAATTATCAGGGAAATGGAAACCAAACTACAATAAGATATCACCTTACCCCTGAAAGAATGGCTAAAATAAAAAAGACAAGAAATAACAAGTATAGATGAGGATGTGGGGAAAATAAGAACTTTATACACTGTTGGTGGAAATGTATATTGGTGCAGCCACTGTGGAAAATAGTATAGAGGTTCCTCAAAAAACTAAAATAAAATACCATACAATCCAGTAATTCCACCACTGAGTATTTACCCAAAGAAAAAAAACACAAATTCAAAGATATTTGCAGTCCTGTTTATTGCACTATTATATACAATAGCCAAGATATGGAAGCAACCTAAGTGTCCATCAACAGATGAATGGTTAAGGAAGATGGGTGTGTGTGTGTGTGTGTGTGTGTGTGTGTGTGTGTGTGTGTGTGTATAAGTAAACAGAACGTTATTTGGCTATAAAAAAGGATGATAGCATGCCATTTGAGACAACATGGATGGACCAGAGGGTATTATACTAAGTGAAAAAAGTCAGACTGAGATAAACAAATACTATATGATTTTACTTATGTGTAATCTAAAAACAAATGACTAAACAAACAAAAACAGAATCGTATCTATAAATACAGAAAATTGATGGTTGCCAGAAGGAAGAGGGTAGGGAGTCAGGCAAAATGGGTAAAGGGGAGTGGGTAATACAGGCTTTAAGATACAGAATGAATAAATCACAGGACTAAAATGCACAGCATAAGGAATATAGTCAATGGTACTATAAGCAGTGTTGAATGGTGACAGATGCTAGTTACACTTGTGGTGAGCATAGCATAATATATAAACTTGTTGAATCACTATACATCTAAAACTAATATAACATTATGTGCTAACTATACTCAAATTTTTTTAAATCCTGAAAAGTACAAAAAAATACCTTTCTAAAATTTATTTATTTTTATTCACATATAATGTGTTGTTTCAGGGGTACAGGTCTGTGATTCATCACTCTTACACAATTCACAGTGCTTACCATAGCACATACCCTCCCCAATGTCCATCACTCGGCCCCTCATCCCTCCCACCGCCCTCCACTCCAGCAACCCTCAGTTTGTTTCCTAAGATTAAGAGTCTTATGGTTTGTCTCTCTCTCTGGCTTCATCTTGTTTCATTTTTTCCTCTCTTCCCTGACGATGCTGTTTTCTCAAATTTCACATATCAGTGAGTTCATAACTGTCTTTCTCTGACTGACTTATTTTTCTTAGCATAATACCCTCTAGTTCCATCCACATCATTGCAAATACCAAGATTTCATTTTTGATGGCTGTGCAATATTTCATTATACACACACACACACATGTGTGTGTGTTATGTATGTATATATATCACATCTTTTTTATCCATTCTTCTGTTGATTGACATCTGGGCTCTTTCCATAGTTGGCTGTTATGGATATTGCTGCTATAAACATTGGTGTGCAGGTGCCGCTTCAGATGACTACATTTGTATCTTTAGGGTAAATACCCAGTAATGCAATAGTTGGGTTGTAGGATAGCTCTATTTTCAACTTTTTGAGGAACCTCCATACTGTTTTCCAGAGTGGCTGCACCAGCTTGCATTCCCACCAACAGTGTAGGAGGGTTCCCCTTTCTCTGCTTCTTTGCCAACACGTCATTTCCTGATTTGTTAATTTTGGTCATTCTGGCTGGTGTGAGGTGGTATCTCACTGTGGTATTGATTTGTATTTCTCTGATGCCAAGTGACGTTGAGCACTTTTTCATGTGTCTGTTAGCCATTTAGATGTCTTCATTTGCAGAAATATATGTTCAACAGATATCCATATCTTGATTGGATTATTTGTTCTTTGGGTGTTGAGTTTGATAAGTTCTTTATAGATTTTGTATAATAGCCCTTTATCTGATATGTCATTTGTGAATATCTTCTCCCATTCTGTCCATTGTCTTTTGGTTTTGCTGACTGTTTCTTTTGCTGTGCAAAAGCTTTTGATCTTGATGAAGTCCCAATAGTTGATTTTTGCCCTCGCTTGCCTTGCCTTTGGTGATGTTTCTAGGAAAAAGTTGCTGCAGTTGAGGTCAAAGAGGTTGTTGCCTGTGTTCTTCTCTAGGATTTTGATGGAATCCTGTCTCACATATAGCTCCTTCACCCATTTTGAGTCTATTTTTTGTGTGTAGTGTCAGGAAATGGTCCAGTTTCATTCTTCTGAATGTGGTTGTCCAATTTTCGCAATACCATTTGTTGAAGAGACTGTCTTTTTTTCCATTGGACATTCTTTCCTGCTTTGTCAAAGATTAGTTGACCGTAGAGTTGAGGGTCCATTTCTGGGCTCTCTATTCTGTCTCTATTCTATCTATGTGTCTGTTTTTGTGCTGGTACCATACTGTCCTGATGATTACAGCTTTGTAATAGAGCTTGAAGTCCAGAATTGTGATGCCACCAGCTTTGCTTTTCTTTTTCAATATCCCTTTGACTATTTAGGTCTTTTCTGGTTCCATACATATTTTAGGATTATTTGTTCCTGTTCTGTGAAAAAAGTTGATGGTATTTTGATAGGGATTGCATTGAATGTGTAGATTGCTCTAGGTAGCATAGACATCTTAACAATATTTGTTCTTCCAATCCATGAGCATGGAATCTTTTTTTGTTTCTTTGTGTATTCCTCAATTTCTTTCATGAGTATTCTATAGTTTTCTGAGTACATATTCTTTGCCTCTTTGGTTAGATTTATTCCTAGGTATCTTTCGGTTTTAGGTGGAATTGTAAATGGGATCAACTCCTTAATTTCTCTTTCTTCTGTCTTGTTCTTGGTGTATAGAAATGCAACTGATTTCTGTGCATTGATTTTTATATCCTGCCACTTTACTGAATTCCTGTATGAGTTCTAGCAGTTTTGGGGTGGAGTCTTTTGGGTTTTCCACATAAGAGTATCATGTCATCTGCAAAGAGTGAGAGTTTGATGTCTTTGCCAATTTGGATGCCTTTTATTTCTTTTTGTTTTATGATTGCTGAGGTTAGGACGTTTAGTACTATGTTGATCAACAGTGGTGACAGTGGATATTCCTACCGTGTTCCTGACCTTAGTAGGGTAAAAGCGTTTTTCATAGATGATTTTTATGATATTGAGGTATGTTCCCTCTATCCCTACACTGTGAAGAGTTTTAATCAAGAAAGGATGTTGTTTGTCAAACGCTTTTTCTGCATCCATTGAGAGGATCATATGGTTCTTGTCATTTCTTTTATTTATGTAGTGTATCATATTGATTCCGTATGTTGAACCAACCTTGCAGCCCAGGATAAATTCACCTTGGTTGTGGTGAATAATCCTTTTAATGTACTGTTGGATCCACTTGACTAGTATTTTGGTGAGAATTTTTGCATCCGTATTTATCAAAGATATAGGTCTGTAGTTCTCCTTTTGGCGGGAGCTTTGTCTGGTTTGAAGATCAAGGTAATGCTGGCCTCATAAAATGAGTTTGGAAGTTTTCTTTCCATTTCTATTTTTGGAACAGCTTCAAAAGAACAAATATTAATTCTTCTTTAAATGTATGGTAGAATTGCCCTGGGAAGTCATTTGGCCCTAGGCTCTTGTTTGTTGGGTGATTTTTGATTACTGCTTCAATCTCCTTGCTAGTTATGGGTCTTTTCAGGTTTTATTTCTTCCTGGTTCAGTTTTGGTAGTCTTTATGTCTCTAGGAATGCATCTGTTTCTTCCAGATTGCCTAATTTGTTGTCATATAATTGCTCATAATATGTTCTTATAATTATTGGCATTTCTTTGGTGTTCGTTGTGCTCTCTCCTCTTTCATTCATGATTTTATTTATTTGGGTTCTTTCTCTTTTCTTTTTGATAAGTCTAGCCAGAGGGTTAGCAATATTATTAATTCTTTCAAAGAACCAGCTCCTAGTTTTGTTGATCGTTCTACTGTCCTTCGATTCATTGATTTCTGCTCTGATCTTTATTATTTCTCTTCTCTGCTCGGTTTAGGCTTTATTTGCTGTTCTTTCTCCAGCTCCCTTAGGTGTAAGGTAACGTTGTGTATTTGAGACCTTTCTTGTTTCTTGAGAAAGGCTCGTATTGCCAGATTACTTCCCTCTTAGGACTGCCTTTGCTGCATCCCAAAGATTTTGAACAGTTGTGTTTTCATTTTCATTTGTTTCCATGAATTTTTTTAATTCTTCTTTAATTTCCTGGTTGACCCATTCATTCTTTAGTAGGATGCTCTTTAGCCTCCATGTATTTGAGTTCTTTCCAACTTTCTTCTTGTGATTGAGTTCCAGTTTCAAAGCACTGTGGTCTGAAAATATGCGGGGAATGATCCCAGTCTCTTTGTACTGGTTGAGACCTGATTTGTGACCCAGTACGTGATCCATTCTGGAGAATGTTCCATGTGCACTAGAGAAGAATGTGTATTCTGTTGCTTGTTTTTCTTTTTTTTTTTTTTTAAGATTTATTTATTTATTTGAGAGAGAGAGAGAGAGGAAGCACAAGCAGGGGGAGTGGGAGAGGGAGAAGCAGGCTTCCCGTCGAGCAGGGAGCCCGATGTGGGGCTTGATCCCAGGACCCTGGGATGAGCCAAAGGCAGCTGCTTAACAAGTGAGCCACCCAGGCACCCCTGTATTCTGTTGCTTTGGGATGGAATGTTCTGAATATATCTGTGAAGACCATCTGGTCCAGTGTGTCATTCAAAGCCCTTATTTCCTTGTTGATCTTTTGCTTAGATGATCTGTCCATTTCAGTGAGGGGGGGTGTTAAGGTCCCCTACTATTATTGTATTATTATCCATGGGTTTCTTTGATTCTGTTATTAATTGGCTCATATAATTGGCTGCTCCCACGTGCAGGGCATAACTATTTACAATAGTTAGGGCATCTTGTTGGATAGACCCTTTAAGTACATAAGATACAGTGTCCTTCCTCATCTCTTATTCCTGCCTTTGGCTTAAAATCTAATTTGTCTGATACAAGGATCACCACCCCAGCTTTGTTTTGATGTCCATTAGCATGACAAATGGTTTTCCACCCCCTCACTTTCAATCTGGAGGTGCCTTTGGGTCTAAAATGAGTTTCTTGCAGATAGCGTATCGATGGGTTTTGTTTTTTTTTTTTTTTTTAATCCAATCTGATACAATGTGTCTTTTGCTTGGGTATTTAGCCCATTTACATTCAGGGTAACTGTAGAAAGATATGAATTTAGTGCCATTGTATTGCCTATAAGGTGGCTGTTACTGTATATTGTCTCTGTTCCTTTCTGGTCTATATTACCTTTAGGATCTCTCTTTACTTAGAGGATCTTTTTAATAGTTCTTGTAGGGTTGGTTTGGTGATTGCAAATTCTTTTAGTTTTTGTTTGTCCTGGAAGCTTTTTATCAATCCT
>JAPYYJ010002797.1:0-12317 GCA_028533885.1 Nasua narica | reverse complement strand
AGTGTGCAGGGGGAGGTCAGCAAGCAGGTGGGAGGTCAGCGTGCAGGGGGAGGTCAGCGTGCAGGGGGAGGTCAGTGTGGAGGTGGGAGGTCAGTGTGCAGAGGGAGGTCAGAGTGCAGGGGGAGGTCAGCGTGCAGGTGGGAGGTCAGCGTGCAGGTGGGAGGTCAGTGTGCAGGGGGAGGTCAGCGTGCAGGTGGGAGGTCAGCGTGCAGGTGGGAGGTCAGCGTGCAGGGGGAGGTCAGCGTGCAGGTGGGAGGTCAGCGTGCAGGGGGAGGTCAGTGTGCAGGGGGGAGGTCAAAGTGCAGGTGGAGGTCAGCGTGCAGGGGGAGGTCAGTGTGCAGGGGGAGGTCAGCATGCAGGTGGAGGTCAGAGTCAGGTGGGAGGCCAGTTTCAAGCTGATGGTGGCCATGAGCCCCCTGTGACTGTCCCTTGGTGACTTGCAGAATAACAATAACGACGTAAGCTGGTGGCTCGTGCTCAGGGACCGTGCGCTGAGCATCCCTTTCCGAGCCTTCTGCCATCAGGTATTTGATGCTCATGGTGACTGGTACGGAAGGTGCCACTGTCCCCTGCTGCAGGCGAGGAACCGGGGACGGTGAGGCCATACTTGTCCAAGGCCCAGGCACAAATGACGAGCCAGCCGGTGAGTCTGAGCCACCTCTCAAGGCTCCTAAGGTGGCCTGAGGGTGGCCAAGCCAGGCCTGTGAGTGCCCTGAGAGCCCTCCTCAGAACCGGGGCACCTGCCACGAAGCAGGAGAGGCCGGGGACACGGCCTGGCGCCCGGGGGGTCGGCTCCCAGTCTCGGTCTCCCTGCTGCTGATGGGTTACACCTGGGCTCTCAGCCGCTAGGACACCCTCCTCGGGGTCCAGGGTGGAAAGCATGTCCCTGGGGCCATGCGCACACACAGGGAGGGTCAGAGGAGTCTTTTGACTCCCCTTTGACGTTGACCTTCAGCCTTTATTCTTTATGCCCTTCGCCGGTGCCGACACCCAGCGCTCCACCTTCACGCCCTCTGGCTCCTCCCGGGAACCCCCCGCTCGGGACTGAGGCCCCCGTGAGCTCTGCGTGTGCCACGGTGACCCGGAACCCCTTCCCCACCCAAGCCACACACACAGAGCAGAGATACACACACCCCACTGGGTTAGCGAAGCCAGCAAGGCATTTATGATGCACCGAGTTCAGGAAAAATCTAATGCTTTTCTGAAGGAAAGTAGGTGTGGGTTTCTTTGTGAAAGGGCAGAACAAGGGCTTGCAAACAGGACGGTCAGGTTCCCCTGATGTGACACTGTACCACGTGACTCTTCACAGGAGTCAAGCCTCCCCTGCTCCCCCAACCCAGGGGTCCCCGGGCTGCTCTCCCCCTCTTCCCTCCCCGACCTCCTGCCTGAGGTTGAGTCAGCTCCACGTCTCCGATGGGGTCCCTGCCCACCTGCACCATTGCTCCAAGGCCCTAAGTGCTTCCAGGATCCGCGGTCCTGGGCCTCCAGAACCCAGCTCCATCCCGCCCCAGCCCCTGGCCGTCACCCCAGCCCAGGGTCCAGGCAAGGTGAGGCCAATCTCCCCGGGCACCTGTGTGCATTCTGGGGGCATCCGATCGACTCTGGGTGCTGGCATCCCAGGGGTGCTGAAGAATTGGTGAACACAAATGTTTTGGGGGGCCGGTGTGTGGATCTTGAGCCATGGAGGGCCATGAGCCTCTCCCCTCACGTGGCCCCAGAGGCAGAAGCAAGAGGCCACGAGGCCGGTGGAAAACCCCCAGAGGTCAAGGAAAAGAGAAGGGCGGGGAGCAACCTGGGCTCAGGGTCCCGCCCCCCTGTTTTGGCCGCTTGGACAAACCCTGCAGAATCCTTTCCCGATTTTCTGCATTATGGGATGTAACTTATCGCGCGTTTTTTACTTCCCCCAGGAGACGTGGCACACGTGGGCACACTGTTAAATCTATAAGCAGTCTTCGCTTGAGTCTGACAATGCCGCATGCGGGACGCACACGTGGGGAGGACGCGTTCGGGGAGGGGAGGTCCGGGAGGCGGGGCCGGAGGGACAGGAACGCGGGGAGGCATCGGGAAGCAGCCGGGAGGGACCCCGCCCGCCCTGGGGACCCGCGGCTGGGCGGGCCCGCGTGCCCGTCCCCCCCTGTTTGGGCCCGGGTGCAGCAGCGGTGGCCGGTCAGACCCCCGCTCGGTGAGGTCACGGCTGAAGAAACCCATCACGGCCCCAGTTCTTTCCTGGAGGCCTTGTCGCATACAGTTTCATCTCATGCCACCGTGTTTCCATCCAGGGAGCTGTCCGGGGTATTTGGAGAAGGAATGGGGAGGTCACACAGTCAGGCCTCTGCCACAGCGCAGATGGCAGCTCGGGCCGGTGCCAGACGTTGGTAAGATAAGGGCCACCAGACCCTGGAGCCTTATCCTGCGGGCGTCGAGATCGCGCTCCCCGGGCTCCGGCTGGGCCACCGCAGTGGGGGGAGCCCTCTGTGGACCGCGCCCAGCAAAGGACACCTGCTACTACCGTCTATTATCAGAGGGGCTTGGCGGGGCGGCGGAGGGGGGGGGCGGTGTCCTTAGCTTTTCCCGAACGTGCAAACACACAGGAAGAGCGCTGGTCGGTGACGAAGCTCCTAGCTGCCCCCTTGTCTGTGTGATAAGACTCCCCGGGGCTGTGCTCTCCCTAAGCCATTGTCCTATGCACAGCACTAGGCCCTCACAACAGTCTGCAGGGCTGTCTCCTGTCTCCGCAAGACGGCGAGGCGGCACGGCCTGGCGGGGGTCTGTCCTCGTCCCCAGGGCCCACGGCCACCTCACCGAGCCATCACGGTGCCACGGCGCCGGCTCTCTCTGCTGTACCCCACGACCCCTAATGCTCACGAGGGCTCGCGTCTGCTTGCCTTGGACGTTGGGGTCTGCACCTTGCCTCGAAGGCTGAGATTGTTCTAGAACTCACTGCCCAGGAGGAGAGAGGCACATCGCCTTGCCACGGCCGCCGCAGATACTTTCCCTGGCCAACTAGGCAATCGCGGTCTGCGCCTCTTCCGCGCAGGAGATTAAACCCAGAAGGTCGGCATGGAGCCGAATATGGGGGCGGGAGGCTGAGGGAACGCCTGCCCGGAGGAATCCAGGAGGGCCTCACGGAGGAGGTGTCACGCCTAGGGCAGGCAGAGGCGCTGGGGAGGGCCGCGCAGGGGGAGGCGGGCGCCGTGAGGAGCTGTGTTTTCATTGGCAGCACTGCTACGAGACCTGTTTCCAACTTGGATGTCTGCACGACGGGAGAATGGAGGTCGGTGGGTTTACACAAACACTCCCCGGACTCTGTGTGTACGCGCGTGTGCGAAGGGAGAGACTAACGGGCTTGTCTCAGCCTCGATGAGTCTGACATCGTCTCGGGTTGGAAAGACTAGAGCCGTCCGGGCGTTTCGGCTGCCCTGGCGAGGTGGAGACCGAGGAAACAGAGAGACATGCGATGGGACGTCCTCTCGGGGACGTCACAGCTCAGCGCCCCCAGCCCGGAGAGAAGAACGCGCCCGTGACCCCGGCCGCCTGCCCAGGACACTACGGGAGGAGGGAAGGGCCGCTGGTGAGAACATACAGGGGACAGAAGGAGGCCTGGGGTCATCGGGGGCGACCTCCGGCCGCCGGGGGCACAGGCCACATGCACAGAACCGCGTGGCGGACCCGCATGGGCCCGTGTCAGTGGGCAAAAGGCCGACCCCTCCGGTTTTAGGTGAAGACAGACGGGTGTCTGAACAATGATCTCTACGCAGACGTAGAGAAATCAGGGCATCGTTTCCACTCAGGTGAACTAGTCCCACCCCAGCTCTGGCCACTGCTCTCGAAATGCACTGCCCAGATCCAAGGGCGCGAAGCCCCCAGTAGCCTCGGAACCCATAATTAAAGGGCCAGTCAGGTGTCCCGATGGCCAGTCATGGAGGGCTGGTGACAAGGCCTGCCCGTCTAGGACTCAAGGCCCAGTGGACGTCGGTGAACCTGTGACCCCTGCAAAGGGGCCTCCCCTGCGTGAGGGAGCCCCAGGAGAGCCTGAGGGTGGAAACAAGGGGGCTCGCAAGGAGCCGATCCTGCTGGCCACCTACCACGCAAGCCGGTCTCGGCCTCCTCCCTCACACTGGGGTCCTCGCGGCCCCTCCCCGAGGCCTCGAGGGGAGGACGCAGCCCGGGGCCGGGCTCCGAGGGCAGTGTGGCTCCAGGCGCTCCGACTGCCTCTGGGACTGGAAGCCACCTCCCTGTCCGAGATATGCCTTTGTCCCCCGTCCCCTGCCTTCCTTCGCAAAGGAATGTCTTGGCTTCAGATGGGAGATGCCTTGGCTGAGGAGAAGCCCCGGAATGCGGTGACTGACCGTGTGAGTGAAGTCACCTCGGTGGGAGTGCTGAGCGGCTTCCTCCGCCGTAATTAATGGGATGGAGAGAGCGCCGCAGAGGGCCAGGCCCCGGCTGCAGCGAGCACTAGCGATCTACAACGCATTAGTTTAGCCATAAAGAGCCCTCGGGGCCCTTCCACAGGCGGGTCAGCTGGCATGGACGCCGCTCCCAGCCCGGCGCGGTATTTACTGAGAAAATATCACGTGCCTCCCATCTGCTCTTACACTTAGTATCTGAAATCGGTCCACGCAGAAACAAGGGGATATTCAGGAATGGGGCAGGCTTTCCTCCGCACAGGAAGGGCGTCTGATCTGCGATGCCAGCAGCCCCCCGGGGCTGATTGCCTCTCCTCCCCTGGGGCGGAGGAAGCGTGGTGGGATGCCGCCCTCCCCCAGCCCATGGCACCTCCAGCCCCGACCACCAGGCTGCCCCGCCTCTCTCTCTCTCTCTCTCTGGCCCCCTCACGCACAAGCCTGCTCTCTGCACCCTTGAACTTCTCGTTCATCCACTCATCCATCCATCCATCCATCCATTCATCAATACTTACCATGCACCTACCCATGAACTGGCCTTTGTTCCAGAAACTAAAATAGACCAAGATCCCTACCCTGGTGGAATTCACATCCTGGCGGAGGAAGGGGGATGGCCACCGAGCTAGAAGGGTGGACACAGTGGCTGGGTGGGGCTCGGGGGGAAGGTCTGAGAAGAGAAAGCTCTCCCCTCCTGTGGGAGGGGAGGTCCCGTGTGGATCTCTGGGAGGAGCATTCCGGTGGGACCCCGGCTCTGCCTGGAGGAGGAAGCCGGAGTTGGGGGAAGGACAAGACCATGAGGGCCTCTGTGTCGCTTTCCTGGGGCTGCTTAACAAATCACCACATACGGGGTGCTTACAATAACAGAAATTTATCTTCTCGCACTTTTGGAGGCCAGAAGTTCAAAATCGAGGCATCGGCAGGGTCATGGCCCCTCCAGAGGCTACAGGAAAGACCACTGCCCTGATTCTCTCCGGCGTCTGGGGCTGCCAGCAAGCCTCATGGGCCCAGAGCTCAGCCTCAGCCCCTCCTTAAGGCCTTCCTCCCCGGTACTGTCCTCTGTGGCTTCTCCTCTTATAAAGACTCTTGCCCCTGGACTTTGGGCCCATTCAGCGAGTGCAGGACGATCGAGATTCTTGGCTTAACATCTACAAAGACCCTTTTCCAAACATGGTCACATTCACACATATCAGGGCTTAAACTTGGACGCCTCTTTCTGGGGCCACCATTCAGCACACAGGGCAAAGTCTTCAGATGAACACGATTGGAAATCTCCGTGTCCTCGTTGGAGGTGTCATGGGGCAGCACTGTGGAAGTCCTCGATTCTCAGACAGGGCGGGCCGAGAAGGTTCCAGCCCGAAATGTTGCCAGCCTGCCCTCACATGGCCGTTAGATGAGCCCACTGGGTCCTGCCTTGGGCCCTCTCTGCCTGCTGGGCAGGTGCACTCGGGATCGGGGGCGGGGGGCCCTGCCAGTCTCCCTACAGCCTCAGATACGCCCAGAGCTTCTGTGCAGTGAGGTCACGCTGTCACACTGTCAACAGACAGTGGCATCACCACCACGTGTGGGCCCTGCGCTTCCGAGACAGAGTGGGTGTAGCCCATCCAGCAGGAGGAGGCTCACCACCGAGGACGGGAGGCGGGCTCAGGGCTGATCTCGGGAGCCTGCCTGGCCGGGCTGGGCTCAGCCCTACACCGGAGCCATGGATGGGCTCCAAGGGCGGGGGGCGATGTGGTCAGGTCTGCTGCTTAAGAGTGCGGTCACCACGAAGGAGTGTGTAAGACATATTTGGGACTTAGGGCTCCTGAGGTCCCTGGTCCCATCAGAATTTTAGAATCACAATAAGGATCCAAAGCGCTTTGCCACGTGGTCTGCCCTTCCCTCCAAAGCCGTGCTGGGAAATAGGGAGGTTCCCATGCTTTTCGTGGTTATGTGGGGAAAGGAGAGGGGTCAAAGGAATTTTTTTTTTCCATTTTCTTGCTCAGATACCCGGGTGTTCTGATCATGGCCAGAATGTCAAAAGGTTGAAAATCCCATCGCTGGTTGTGGCCGAGCTGCTGAGCAGAAAATGGGGTCTGGAGGCTTCCAAGGATCGCCCAGGGCCTGGAAGGAAAGCCGGGCACAAAGCCTGTCTTGGGAAAAGTGCAGATTTACTTCTTAAAGACGAGCAAAGGAAACACGAAGGAGACACAGAAGAGCCTACAGGTCGCCAAGTAGCGCCGAGCCCAGAGCTTCTTCCCATCCGCATACGAAGCCAGGACAGAGGAGAAAGAGCCCTCATTGCACCGCTGTCCTCCAAGCCCCTGAGAGCGGACAGACCGTGACCTTCCCACTTCCTGTGGGGCGTCAGGTCAGTGCTCGGAGCACGGACACAGCGTGTTCTCAGGGAGCCCTGGGCCAAGCATGTAATGTGAACTGTCCCCCATCTGCGGATTCAGGGAACATCAGAATAGGCAGCAACGAAGCAGGACATCTCCATGTGGCTCAGACTGCCAGTGCCCCAGTCGTAACACCATGGGCGACACACGTGCTGGGGACCTGGGCTTCCCCGTGGTGACGGTGCTACCCCTGGGCTTTTTTTCTAAGACTAAAGGACGCAATACATGTGAAAGTCTCAGCGTATTGCCCAGTGAGCCCGGAACAAAGGGCATCCTTACTTCTCTGCCAGGCACAGAGTCTGTGACGATCCAGGCACTGATGACCCCAACCTCCCCCTAGAGTTCCCAAATGTAGTGGGTGGACAGACAGGACATGAATGATTACAGTTCTGCATAAGCTGCTACTGGCGTTCGGCTGAGGAGACAGCGGATTCCCTCCCGTGAGGCGGGGAGAAGGTTCTGTGGCGAGCTAGTTAAAAAATCATAAAGAATGATGACTCGGGAGCAGCACACACAGTAATTTAGACATGTTATCATATGAACCCACCAACTATGACCCCGAATCCTGAAACTCACTGCTCACCGCTGAGGTCAAAACTGTACACACAGGAAAATTCATAGACCTAAATACTCGATGTGCAAAATAAGGTGGACCTAAAACAGAGAAACCGGATATTGAAATATAAAGAAAACCACACATATAAAAAACAAGATGAGAAAAACAAAACAATTTAAATATCCCAAATAGGAAAAAAAAAAAACAGAACGGATAGATAAAATTCAAGAGCTGGTTCTTTTAAATAAAACCATCAAAATTGACAGAATTGCTGGCTAGACTTATTTTTTTAAAAAGAGAAAAAGACTAAGGTAAGAAAAATGAGGAATGAAGGAAACCACAAATTATAATAAAATGGAAAACGGTATGCTAAAAAATATTAAATCTTCACAAAATGGACGATTTTAAAGGAATACACAATTTAAAAGATCAATTTCAGAAACAGTGAAATTCTAAATAAACCAAAAGCATTAAAATCTGAAAAGCTTATGCATTTTGCAAACCCATATAACTGACAAGGACAGTGCAAAAAAACATGACTATGTCACTTGGGAAGGGAAGCCCAAGACCACGAAATTGAATACTTGCAAATCAACCTCTTAAGATATTAAATGAATATCACATTCTCTGCCGGAAAGGGATAGCCCAGAAATGCAGGATGACTTAATGGTAGAAAATCTGCCTGTCTCCCTTCGTTAAAAAAGTCAAGGAAGAAAACACGTGATAAAGAATCTGTTCACAATGGGCGGAAAAAGTCAAGAATAAAAATAATGAATGTGGACAATCCTTGTGGATAGGACCTCAGTTCTTTATTGTGAAGGCATACCATGACGCTCGATGGGGAAACCCCATACTGAAAACATGAAAAGTTCCCCGAAATTAACTGATAGATTGTCTTCTCTTTGAATTTAGGTCCCAGTGGGTTTGGGGAGAGAGAAGAAGAAATTTGATAATGATTCTGAAGTTCATTAGTCATTTTTTTTTTCCAGAAAGTGTTCCCTGCACATCAAGCTCTGGGGGGTTTGGCTTAATGAGTGTGGGGGGGAGAATGCAGGTGTCTGGGGCACTGGCAGATGGAGGGCAGGCAGCAGAGAGCAGAGGCAAGTGGCGCCTTGGGGCTCTGCAGGGGTAGGTGGTGGTGCCTGCTGTCTGGTTTCTGCCTTCCCCGGCCCCTCCTGCCTGCAGAGCCTCACCTTCGCCCGCCAGGCTGTGCATCTCTGCTCTCCCGCATCAGCTTCACTGACTCCTGTAATCATCGGTGCCTAATGTCTATGGTTAAGTCTTTAGCAATCAGCAAAACACAGTTAGACAGGGGCTCGTGACCCAGCTAAAGGATGCATCTCCATCCCTGGGGCAAGATAAAGGGTTTTAAACAAGGAAATGATGCATCTGATCAATGCAGCAGAGGAGGGGGAGGACGCGGAGGATGGGGAGGATGGGGAGGACATGGAGGACAGGGAGGACGGAGAGGATGGGGAGGACAGAGAGGACGGGGAAGACATGGAGGACGGGGAGGATGGGGAGAACGGAGAGGATGGGGAGGATAAGGAGGATGAGGAGGATGTGGAGGACGGGGAGAACGGGGAGGACAGGGAGGATGGAGAGGACGAGGAGGATAAGGAGGACAGGGAGGATGTGGAGGATGGGGAGGATGTGGAGGACAGGGAGGACGGAGAGGATGGGGAGGACGGGGAGGATGGGGAGGATGGGGAGGAAATGGAGGATGGGGAAGACAGGGAGGACATGGAGGATGTGGAGGACAGAGAGGATGGGGAGGACGGGGAGGACGTAGAGGATGGGGAGGATGGGGAGGACGTGGAGGACGGGGAGGACAGGGAGGACATGGAGGATGTGGAGGACGGAGAGGACAGGGAGGATGGGGAGGATGAGGAGGATGGAGAGGATGAGAAGGATGTGGAGGATGTGGAGGACGGGGAGGACACAGAGGATGTGGAGGACGGAGAAGGATGGGGAGGATAAGGAGGACAGGGAGGATGGGGAGGACGGGGAGGACGGAGAGGACACAGAGGATGTGGAGGATGGAGAAGGATGGGGAGGATGGGGAGGACGGGGAGGATGGGGAGGATGGGGAGGACACAGAGGACGTGAGGACGGGGAGGACAGGGAGGACGGGGAGGACGCGGAGGACACGGAGGATGATGCGGAGGATGGGGACGACGGAGAGAGGGGCTCCCTGCTCCCACCTGTCAGCACCCTGTGCCTCTGCAAGGTTTCCAGGCCGGATGCAGGGGCTGTGACTGAGTGGGTGCAGTTTTCAGAGGGGTTCAAGTTCGGCTCACCGGGTCCTCCATTCTGGCACTGCCTGGCAGGCTTTCGATTCATGGTCCTCAAACTTTTCCCTTAAAGAATTGGGAAAAACTGTGTGTTCTTCATAATTCTGAATTTATATCTAAAAATTTTAATCATATGTTAAAAGATTGCAAAGTCTAAGGGCACCTGGGACGGGGGCTCCGTGAGCTAGGTGTCTGACTCTTGGTTTCAGCTCAGGGCATCATCTCAGGGTACTGAGATCGAGCCCCGTGTGCTCAGTGGGGAGTCTGCTTGAGTTTCTCTCTCTCACTCTCCTTCTGCCCCTCCCCCTGCTCTCTTCCTCTTTCTCTAAAAAAAATAATAAAAGTTTGCAAAGTCTATAATTTCAAGGATATTATAAATGGTAGGTTTAAAAGGGAAACTGTTGCCTTACTCTTTTAAATGTGTTCATTAGAATGTAAATGTGATGAATCATGGCTGGTAATACCTTAGAAAATATACCAGAAGTGCCCCCATCAGAGTTTGCATGCTTCAACTCTTGATCCCCTTCTAGTCCCTCTGCAGATGTTTACCTTAGCGTAGTCAGTTTTCATGCCTGAAAGTCTCCCATGCATGATCCTATTATTAGTTTGCTTCCTATTATTCCTATCAAAACCAAACATGCCTATGTCAACACTTTGAAACTTGTTCATTTCCTATAACATGATGCTCTAAATATTAAAACCCTGTTCCTTCTGGATTAAAATATCATTGTGTAACGAGCACACTTACCATGATGAGCACTGAGTAGTGTATCGACTTACTGAATCGTTATATTGTACGTCTGAAACTAATAGAACACTATATGTTAATGACACTGGAATTAAAATAAAGAACTTAATACAATTTGAAAATATCATTGCAGTTACTCTTAGTGACTAATAATCAAAATTATATAACTGTTATAAATATTGATCATATAATATTAAGCATAAAAAACCATATTTTATTACAAATTATGCTCAAACTTTTTCCATGCATTTAACAAAGATCTATGTTGCCAAAATTAATCGGTCTGATGGCCTGGTATATAGTCTTTTATCTTTTTGTTAATATAAGATAGAACATTCTAATTATTTCCTGAAACAAGGTGAAGGATAACTGAAGTCAGAATAAATATTTTGTAACTATCTTGTCTAGGAACAAACACCCCATCTGAAAAATATCATATAGAACATTTATCCATAGGTGATTCCGACACTGTATCAGCTTTTGCTGGGCGAGACCACATGATAAACCAAATCCGATGCCACGGCTCACGGCGCTCTCCTTCCTTGCTTGTGTTCCGCGTGGGCTGGGTCTCGGCTCTGTGTGTCTCCACACCCAGGATCCCGGCTGAAGGAGTCCCTTTCCAGGACATCCCATCCTTTTGGCGGGGGCCCCGGGAACCGGAGGGCTGGTCTGAGTTTGCCCATTGTAGCATGGGTCACGCCCTCTCATAGCCCGTTGGCCGGAGCAAGTCGCAGCATCACGGCCAAAGTCAACGGTGCCTACCTGCTTGCCAGGAATCAAGAATGTCACCCGCCGTGAATGTATCCCGAGCAACTTGCTCATTGCGGGAAACGCTCCAATTATATCCAAGGGAATCAGCAGGTCTCATGCACACTGTCAGCTGTCTGAAGCTGCTTTTTCCCAGCTACTGACGTATCCTAGCTAGCTGTTTTGGTTTACATATTGAGACAAGAGCTATCTTCAAGATCCAGTATTCTTAGTGATGTTCTCTTTGCTTTGCATGGATTCTTTGTCAGTAAGAATGTATGACATAGTCCGAGCCGAGGGAGGGAAGAAGAAAGGCCAGCGACCCGAAGTCATCACGAAGCCCACCAGCTCATTCATAAGACCCCCAGGGAGCACCTTCCTGCCCACGCTTCCCCTTTCTGGCTGGGGGAGCGCTTGGTGGGTCCTGGAGTAATTATTAAAGCAGGCTTCCTCTGGGGAGTTGGGCCTGGACATTTTCCCACTCTGGGTGGGTCAGTGCCCGGGTTTTGTTTGTAAAGTAGGAAAACAGCTCCTAGGATCTCACGCAAGTTCCAGGGAAATCTCCTTCACTCCAGAGGCCTCTGCTTCAAGTCGCTCTGTCCTCAATGGGGCACAGGGTCTCAGTCTCGAGTTTGAGCCGGGGTCCCTACCCGTTGCCCTCCTGCCCAGGGTTTGTCTCCCAGGGAGGCCCCACTTGCCTCTGGGGCCTGCGCCTTGTCTGGGACAGGTGAATCTGAGAACCTTCTCTAGCAGGGGCCCACCCCCCTGGGAAATTTGGGCCCTCTTCCAGGTCCAGCCTCAATGGGTCAGACCATTGCCCCACATCCCACAGACCACTCTGACCACATCTGGGAAGGGAAGAGGGTTGTAAGATGAAGGAGAAGCGAGATTGCCAGGGACAGGGACAGGAAGAACACGCAAGTCACGCCTCGAAAGATGCCGGGAAAGCGTCTGACAAAATTCAGCATCTGTTTATGACGCTCCCAGGAAACTAGGAGTAGCAGAGAAATTTTTAACTCGACAAGTTTAGATGTACTGAAAATCTATGGCTAATGTAATTTATATTTTTTTTCTTTTTTTTTCTCCCCAAATATGTTTATTTTAATTTTTCAGTGTTACAAGATTGATTGTTCATGCACCACACCCAGTGCTCCATGCAGTACGTGCCCTTCTCAATACCCACCACCAGGCTCG
>JAPYYJ010002796.1:0-12318 GCA_028533885.1 Nasua narica | reverse complement strand
AAAGATTCCTGTGTATCTCACACAAGGTAGTCTCACCTCAACCAACACACTCATTCGCCAATCTCTGGACAGAAGTCCAGGTCATTCCTTTGGGTATGGGCCTGCTGTCCTGAGGCTCCTGTCCCATCCCCCCATAAACCAACCCATCATGTCTTGTCTAAAATGTTCAGCTTTGGGTGCCTTAGTTGTTAAGCATCTGCCTTTGGCTCAGGTCTCGATCCCAGAGTCCTGGGATCGAGCCCTGCATCCGGCTCCCTGCTCAGTGGGAAGCTTGCTTCTCCCTCTCCTACTCCCCCTGCTTGTGTTCCCTCCCTCTCTCTGGGTCAAATAAATGAAATCTTTAAATGAAAAAAATAAATAAAACATTCAGCTTTGATTTCTTTCAAATGAAATAAGAATTTAACAAACATTTGTGAATCCAACAAAGTAGAGAATCTTTCCGTATTTTTGCGGTTTGCCTCCTATCAGTTGTTGACAGTTTTGCCTGAACCTACTGATAGCAATTTTTTTTTTTTTTAAGCAATTTGCCAGAACACCTGGGTGGCTCAGTTGGTTAAGCGTCTGCCTTTGGCTCAGGTCATGATCCCGGGGTCCTGGGATCGAGCCCCACATCGGGCTCCCTGCTCAGCGGGGAGTCTCCTTCTCCCTCTCTCCCTCTGCTGCCCCCCTACTTGTGCTCTCTTTCTCTGTCAAAAAAAAAAAAATCTTAAAAAAAAAAAAGGCATTTTGCCTCTGTTGAGTCTTTCTTGAACATTCATCTCACATTTACCAACACCTGATACTGAATCAAGAACATGCAGGTTATGAGGGGACACAAGCCCTGCACACGGGGTCGGCAGAGAGCTTTCTCCGCACCCATGCTCCCCAGGGCGGTTCTGACGGAAGGTGTAGTTTTGGTGCATCACATAAAGGAAGTCAAGTCACAGGATTTGTAACTCACACATCCCAGCCACAGGGGTGGGGGCAACGAGCTGGGGGTAAGGGTAGCCCTCCATGCCAGGTCACGAGGGACCAGGAGACAGAAGGCAGGGTGGCAAGCACCTATTATTTTTAAGGAGCTCGGGGGGAAGGTCACCAGCTTCTCGAGGGCCTGACCCTAAGTGGTTCTCTTAAAAGGTACCCGGGGAAAAGCAAAGCGGGAGCTTAGGGCAGGATCCCGAAACTCCAGTCCTTGGCTAAGTGTCCAGATTCTGGGCAGGAGTGGCGGTGTCCCCCGTAAAATGCCCAGGCACCTGCTCAAAACACCTCTTTGTCTGGCGCTCACATCTCCTCGGCGCGCGCCCTACGGAATGGGTTTATATAATCACGGTCAGCAGCGCCACTGGCGAATGCACACAACAGAGAGGACTCGGGCGAACGCCAGCTCCGCGGGTGGAGCTCAGGTACGTCCGACAAGTCTCGGCGGGGAGCGTATTAACCGTCTCGTTCTATATTGTTTTTTGAGGCTTCGGTATCTAGGGCCTCGTTGATCCCGGGGACCGCCCTCCCGGAGCTAGGCAGCTCCTAGAGAGAGGGACTGACTCACCGTGAGCACACCTTTCCCGGACGGACTCACAGATCCAGAGCCCACATTTCTGCCACCCTCTCCATCGGTGCTTCCGCTCAGGACCACTGTCCCCCGCGCTGCTCACCCCAGGACCAGGTACCAGGAAACTAGGGACAACCCCTGCACCCCAGAGCCCATTGAAATGGTCCAGACGAATCATCCCTAAGCCTGGGGACCCTGACTCACCTGTCCTTCCCGTGACAACCACAAAAAAGGCTGCTGCCCGTCCTTCTCCCTCCCTCTGCCTCCTGATGGCCGCTCGCCTTCCCTGTGTGGCCTCCTGGGCTGTGGCACAGTGTGCTCCCTCCTCTTGGGATCTGTGAGGAAAACACACTCTCTTTGTTCTGCTATCCCTGTATTACCTAATAACGACAAAACCTGTATTTTAAAAAGCAGGGTGCCACACACCCTGGGCTGTGGGTCCGAGGAATTGAGCAGCTTGGGCGTGGAAGATCCAGCTACATGGAGGGCGGGGTGCACTGACAGACCGCGGGTACCTTCTACTGTGTTCAGAACTGTCCGGAACTGCCCATCTCTCAGCCAGGTTGGGAACTAAGACACAGCCCCAGCCCCTGCAGACCTCACGGTTGAGAGACGCTCCCTGCCCAGGACACGCGAGGGGCCCACGGGCGAGGGTGGGCAGCAGGCAGTCAGGATTCTGTGTTCTCTCCTGTGCGGGCTCTGGAGGCCGGCGGCCCGGGAAGGAACACTGTTCTTACATCACAGGCGCTGGCACCTTCTGGACCAGTTTGGCTCCAGACTGGGTCCTGAGTCAGAAGAGCTGGTGTGCTCCAGTCACCACATGGTCACAGAGCCTTGCGTCAGTCTCCTCAGCCACAGGAAGGAACAACATCTAACTTCCCGCTTTCATGACGAGAGGCCTGTAAGGTCATGAGAATTCGCCGAAGAACCAGGACACCGTGCTAGGCAAGAGGAGCCTGGCCCTCAGCTTTCCTCCGGGCACAGATCCAGTAGTGACCCTTTTAATTCCGCTCCTTTTCTCTCGAGGGAAAACCTCCAGCGAGATCCCAGCCTTCAGAGGGCCTGGAAGGTGCTGGAGCGTGGCCCCTGGAATTCAGCCACGGTCCCTCACGCAGAGGAGATGAAAAGGCAAAGAGACCAAGACCAAGTTCCTCACACAACTTCAATTTAAATTAAACTTCCTTTAATGAAATAAAAAACAAATGGTGCATTGCATAATATTTGTGGTCACAGTATAAAACAATACAATTAGTTCATATAACATCGGATATGGACAAAAATACACAAGACCCTTTCTTTGTCTACGCAAAATCTGGCAGATCCTTATGTGCCACGCTAAGAAAGACAGAAAGTTACCTTTTTTTTTTTTCCTCCTAGTGATCTGCACACAATATTTATCACTGAGAATTCACTCCAACAGCAGAGGAGAACTTACCCAAATCCTAGTTCCCTTCTTCCTCTGTTGTCATCGGTGACGCTAAAAAAAAAAAATTTTTCTGAAAGTAGCAAGTTGTGTAGTATTGCTTATTATTCCTGCCAAAAAGGCTCAGTCTTTGGCTCACAGATGTCAGTGACAAAATCATGGCTGCAGGCGGTCTGCAAAGCAAGAAGCAAGAGCCACTGGGGAAAACAGACAAGGGTCTGGGCAGGAGGGGTGTCCTTTGCCAGGATCTTAGGGGGGGAAGCCACATGGGTAGGGAGGGAAAAAACACACAAATAAATAAATTTCTAAATTAAGATTTAAATCCAGTTGGTGAGTCAGAGTTCCACCGTCCCATGAAAGAAATCTGAAAAGTTGTTAAAAAGTCAGAGTTTGCTTTTTTTGCTTTTTTTTTTTTTAAAAAAAGCGAAAAGTGTATGTAAACATTACAAAGTAAACAATTTAAAGTAATTTCGAGGCTTCTATCTGAACATAGCTTAGGCTCTTTCTGGGGGTATTTTTGTGATTAGAAAAAAAAAAAAAAAAAACAACCCAAACTTTTTTATAAAGTTTCTTTTTGTTAAGAAGTGCAATTTCATCTGTGTGAATTGTCGCTAGGTTCTTCTTCCATTCATACGAGTGCTTCTGGCAGGAACCCCTTCCAGAAGGGCACTTTGGGGGGAGCCCTATTTGGTACAGCTACAGAGTGTATCTCACACTTACAAAAGGACACACATTCCAGGCCAGTTTCTGTGTCTGGAAGGAATGTGGTCCCTGGGCAACACCCTGGGATTTCTTCCTCCTCCGGACCAGCCCTCCAGGCGACTTGCCGCCGGGCCCCACGATCAGAGGGTGGGGTTGAGGTCCACGCCTGAACAACCCTAGCCTCGAGCTACAAGGGCAGTTTGAAAGGAGAAGGTGCAGTGCGTGAGCACAAGTTACTTCTCCTCCTGCCGAGTGTCTGCGGTGACCCATCGATGGTCTCACGTCAACCCGGGGTCACCTGGTCACACGCACAGCTAGGTACCCTTTCCTCTACCAACAAGGGCTTGCACTCCAACGATCCTGAATCTTCTTCTAGGAGTGAGAACCGTGTGGGCTCAAAGGGCACTGCTGTCACTAACGTAGCACCTGTGATACGGGTTCCCTCTTTAATTCCCATATATACAATCACTTGTGACTCCCCTCCTCTGACATCGCATGGGCAAGAAATGACGGGGTGGGGGAGGACCCAAATCTAGCGCTACTAAGGTCTCCCCGTCTTCCTCTGGTCGCCGGTGCTCTGGTGGGGCAGATGCTGGGCCCGGAGCTCATCCGTGCCATTTCTACTCGCACAGTGTCCACCACGAGGGGTCCCTTGGGTGGGCAGAACAAAAAGGGGGAGCTGGGTGGTGATCTGCGCACCCCCCAGGTGGGGGGAGGGGACACTGGGTGACAAGGGCAGAATGGACTGCGGGCAGCGCAGTGAGGGAAGTGGAGGGGACGATGGTGAGGTGGGGGAAGTGGGAGGAGTGTGGCTCATCCGGCCCATTGTGACAAAGAGCCACACATGAATGGCCATCGTTTTGTATGACTTTATTGCTCCAAACAAATGAATCTTTTTTCCCTTGGGAAGACAGAGCTGGGTTCGACCCATCAGAGCCGGGATAAAAGCAGAGAGGACTGCAATGCGGGCCATGAGTCACCAGTGGGCCTCAGAAAACCCCGCGGGGATGCTTCCGAGAGGCCAGCGCTGTGCAGGGGCAGACGCCTCAGGGAGTGGAGGGTCTCTTTGGGCTCGTGCTCTACTCCGGGTACGAGCAATCGGGCCCAACAGTCTGCTCTCAGACCTCCTCTGTAGGCTGCTCATAAGGCAGCAAATTGCTGGTTTCCTCCGAGCCCCTAACAGGAAAGCAAGCCTATCACAAAGCACACTCCTCCTCGCCAACCCCCGCAGGGGATCCTGCAAAGACTTGAAGGACTGAAAAGGTCATGGAAAATGCATGGTTTTCTTCCAGGCAATTTCCGATTCTATGAAGTCGGGCGGTCTGGCAAGCAGCAACACACCTCCGTGTGAAGGAGCCCAAGCAGCCCGGGAAGGACGTGGGGCATCCATGGGGGCCGCTGGCAGTCCCTTGGTGGCCAAGGCCTCTGCCGCCCACAAAGGGCAGGAGCGGGGAACGGGAGTGGCTCCCCCCTCCGGACACAGCCCCGGCACCACCGCCCCACGCGGAGCGAGCTGCGGACATCTGGTTCCCAGGACCCTCTTCCGCTCTCCCTGGGGCCCCCCGAGGCACAGTGGCCTCGGCACCTCTGCAGGGAGTGCCCCCTCCTTCCCTCGTCCCCAACCTCCTCTTCCTCGAGGACCTCCTTACTGCCCTGGACAGAGGTGGCTGTGTATTTTTCTTCATATTCATATTCATTCTTAAGGCTAAGGTGGCAAGATAAGGTGCTTGGTGGAAAGCCAAATTCTAGATTCCAGGGCCATGTCAGCACGCTCACATAAAAGCAAATACCAAAGAAATGGAAAGGGGGCAGAGAAGCATTACAAATTAAAAAAAAAAAAAAAAAAAAGTTTTTTAAAAAGGAAAGCATTTGGGCTCAGTAAGAAGTTACATACTGCAAGATTAGATTTCAGATGTCGTCTAAACCCCTGAAAATCCGGGGTGGGTAGGGTGGTAAACGCCACCAGTTAGCCTGCGGCACAGGTCTGTGCGGGGCAGAGGGCTGCGTTGGCAGCGCTCCCAGCATGGGCCCCCCACGCCGAGGCTGGCTCCCGGCGGGCGGCCCCGTCCTCCCCGCCGCCCCGAGACCAAGAACTCTGAGAGCCACCGTCCTTCCTCCCCGCAACCCCTCGAAACCAAACAGACGCACACACACGGGGCAGAGATCTATAAACCGGCCGGAGGAAAAAAAATTAGACGAAGGGGTAACCATTAAAAAGCCGCAGCTGGGAAAACACACTCGCGATTGTTCTACCAGAAAGTGCCGTGGGGAGAAGAGCCATGTGCTGGTAAACGTGTCCGCGCTCAGAACTGGACATGCGGAGGAGAGAGCGCGCCAGGTCCCACCTGAGATTAGAGAGGACTGGGTTTGAGTGTCACACACTGCACGTGGAAAGCTCGCTCGCTGTCCTCTTCCCGCCCCGAGGGCTCCGACGCCGCGCCGGTGGCCGCTCCCCGGCAGGGCCCTAGTCCATCTCCATGGACATGAGCCGGCGGCGCTCGCGCCTCGTCTCCTGGACCTCCTTCTTGCAGCACCAGTGCGAGCTGCAGTACCCAATGAGGCACGACAGGAGCCCGATGACGGTGGACAGGCCCACGCCGATCAGCAGCGGGTACTTGAAGGCGTTCAGCACTGCGAGGCACGGAGCAAAGGGACGCTGGGTCAGTGGTGCGGGAGGTGGCCCCGGGAAGCCCACGGGACAGGTAACGCCCCCCCCAACACCACCCCCCAGGGGACTGGAGCTCTAGATCACGCCCCACCCACTCCTGTGGGGCAGAAACAAAAAACCAGGAAAAAGAATGCATTTGATGTTTCTGAATGTCAACTTGCTTTTTTAGGGTTTTGGCAGAAGATAGGTTTTTAAAAGTCAGGATAAGGGTGCCGCGCATAGAGCAGCAGATGCAGCCTTCAGAAAACAGTTCATAAATCAATTCCTCTGCATCAAATAACTGAAGTGTACTCGGGGAGCTATTTTAAGTAACACTATAGTAAATTATCTAGCAAAGTGAATAATCACTCCCTTGTTTTGGGAAATCTGGGTTTTCATATGGAGCTACTCCACACGAGGAATTTCTAAGATGCAAATAGGGTCTAAGTGACGAAGTTCCAGGAAGGCACAAACCCGGTACGGATCGTGCGCGTTCAAATCCCAACTCTGTTCTCCCGGACGCGCCAGCCCTCCTTGGGCGGCTGCCTGACTTTTCACACCGCTCACCTTTCGGAACAGCCTGCCTGATGCCAGACGGCTACCCCATGGTACGAGAGAGGAAACAAAGGACCGCGAAGGCGAAGTCATCTGTGGACAAGCTGGGGCTCTGATTCCAGTCTCCCCCACACTGACGGCCCATCAGGGAAACACACCCAAGTCCCCTCCCAACCCTCGGAGCTGCTGGGGCTTTAACGCTCTCCATGGAATTTCCCCGTTAACAGTGACTTTGAAGCTTTTCGCAGAGAAGATCGGTTTCTCACTAGCCAAGGGACAGAGGGGTGGGCAGGGGGCCCTCTGACTACCGAGTTAGAATGAGTCTGGCGGCAAAGCCGGGAGCCCCCTTCCCGTCTCAGGGTTCCAGAGAGAACCCTGTCTATGCTAATGGCACCAGGGCGAGCCTCCCTTGTTCCAAGAAGCAAAACCAGGAGGAGGGCGGGAGGGGCAGGAACCACTCACTGCCTCCGCAGGGGACCTGGATGAACCCACTCTCCCGATGATGTTCTCTGCCTCGGCCTGGCAGAATGCACGCCAACCCCAGGCCAAGGAAAGTGGGTTTGCACAGAATTTACAGAGAGCATCAGAGATCTCTCCAGGAAGTCCTAAAAATCATTTTCCAGTGGTGCCTCCCGCGGGCGATACCACAGCTGGAGAAACGGCCCACGAGCGGGCTCCTGCGCGCTCCCTCGGGGTCCCGGCCCGGGGCAGGTCTGGAGCCAGCGGGCCGTGTCGTGGCACGGTCTCAGACGGTGGCCACCTGATGCCGTCAGCTGCGGCCCCGCCCAGAGACGTCGCCGCCTGTCACTCTTACCATCCATCTTCACAGTCACGAAGATGGGCTTGGAGTAGATCTCGGCCTCCTTCTGCCAGGAACCGGTTGGGGACTTGACCCACGGCGTCACGGAGCAGTAGTAGTTGCCGAAGTCCTGGTCCTCGGAGCCGTGCACCTGCAGCAAGAATTCCAGCACGCTCACGCGCTCCAGGCTGAGCTCGCTCTTCCCGTCTCTCTCGGCCATGGTCACGATGCCCTTCCGGTCCAGGGAAGACAGGAGGACGGGAGCCTTGTCCAGACCGAAGGAGTGCACCGCAAACCAGGACACATCAAAGGCCATGTCGTCTGTGGATGACAGACCGAGCCGGAACCCTGGGTCAGTGCAACGGGCAGAAATCGCACGTGTGGCTCAAACACACACACACACACACACACACACACACACACACGTCCCGCCACCGGGGGCCAGCGCGGCTCGCCATGCCTTAGGCCCGCCCCACATTGAAGGTACTATCACATTCCCCACCACCCCACGGCGGGACCCGGTACCTTGTCCCAGGTCACAGAGCCCAGAGTAGCACAACCCGCGGCTTCACCCAGGGAGCGCGGCTCCAGAGTCCTCCCTCCCAACCACGCCGCCACCACCCCCCAACCTAAGGAGCATCCGAAACCATCTCCCACAGGGAGCACAGGACATCAAGGGGCTAGGTGGCGACACCCCCAAAGCAGGGTCCTCTGAT
Source organism: Nasua narica (assembly GCA_028533885.1). Taxonomy (NCBI): domain Eukaryota; kingdom Metazoa; phylum Chordata; class Mammalia; order Carnivora; family Procyonidae; genus Nasua; species Nasua narica. The sequence continues at coordinate 3,948 of JAPYYJ010002796.1, read as the reverse complement.
GTGTCAGGCAGAAGAGCCCGAGACCGGAAGGACACTAATACAGTCAAGGACAAAAGGTACGTAGAGTGAACCGAACAAAATTTAGAGTTGTAAACAGTTTAGGAGTCTTGCTCATTTATTTTATTTTATTTTATTTATTTACTTGTCAGAGAGAGCGAGCGAGCACAAGCAGGGGGAGCAGTAGAGGGAGAGCGAGAAGCAGGCTTCCCACTGAGCAGGGGGCCCGGGGCAGGACTCCATCCCAGGAGCCTGGGATCATGACCTGAGCCGAAGGCAGACGCCTGACGACCAAGCCACCCAGGAGCCCCAACAGTTTAGGTTTTATTGTTCGCTGTGTTTTTTCCCTGCAGATGTGCTTAAGTTCAAAACAAGAGGAAAAACACGTCCAGCTGAGAAAGTGAAACACAGGTGAACAATCCCAGAAAGGCGGCTGCTGAAGCTCAAAGCACTCTGCAAAGTTAAGGTTCTAATAGCTTCAAACAGATGAACATGGGCACAAAAGAAGGAAGACTCTGGCACATGAAGACAGAGGGCACAATCTAAGCCCCTGACCTCTCCTTCTGGCCATTCCCTACGGACACCCACGGTGTTGGGCCTGGGACACTTGCAGCAGGCAAGGAAGGACTTCAAGGCCACATGCACTTTCTATCTTAAATTCACCTGATAAGACTTTCTATATAAATGTTAAATGACACCATTTTTATTACACAAAAAGTAATATTTATTCACTTTGTGAAAATACACTAACAACCTCAAAATCACTAACTTAAAGCAAATCACATTCAGGTGCTTCTGTATGAAAAAGGAATAGAAGCAAAATGAAAAACAAGACTTTCTGCAAAATTACCCAAATGCTGATTCCTTGCAAGCTCCCTCTGAAAATGTTAAGGGCCAGGGCGAACCTCAATCCCACTGATGGGATGACAGCTCTCCACCCCAGGGCTCAAACTACCTTCCTTTCCTCCCCATTGGCCCCCTGCGACCCTGGAGCAGAAAATCTCATTGTTGCCATCTCTCACCAAGAAGACCAACTCCCTGGGGGCAGAGGGAGTGCTGTCAACACGCATGCCCTCAAGGTGTGCCGCCGTCCCCGTCCCCGGGAGGGGCTGGGTGGATCCTGAAGGCAAGAAGCCCCAACCGTGTCCCCGTTCCTGGGGCGCAGATTCTAGCCCCAGTCCTGCCATGCGTCCTGGAGCTGTGGCCAGCCTGCAGGGCCAGACTAGCGCGCTAGCCTCCGGCACCAGCCCTTAACTCTCGGTGACGTAGTTGCCTCAGCTGGAAAAGGAATATTACAACTTTGCCCACGGCTGAGCGAGTCACCTCTGCGAAATGCTTAGAACCACACCTGTCTCCCGTACCCTCTTCCCGAGGGCTGGCTTCAGCTGATGGGAGCCACTTCCTGGAGATAAGAAACACCCTGGCTCCCAACCACTTGGTCTGTGGACAGTGACTGAGGAAAGGTGGGGATCTAAAAGCCCAGTGCCTTAGCTCATCGAGGCTGTCCTCTGCAGTACCACCCGCGCTCCGGAGCTCCCCGGGGGGAGTCGGACTTGTTCTCAATGCACATCTTTGCCTGGCTTCTTTCCCTGCTCTGTCTCGACTCCCTCACTCCCCGGGAGCACATCATCAATTAATCACCTGCACGCCTGTTTCAGGCTTTGCTTCTAGAGAGCCTGACCGAAGACACTGCTTCTAAAGGGAAGTGATCTGCCCTATCCCTCCCCCTCTCGCCACAGGAGTGCCCTGGCTCTTGGCCCACTTACACGGTATGTCCTTTCCAAAAGAGAATTTGGAGCCCATCGGGGGTGTGAGGAAAAACTAAATTACAGAGTGTACTTAACTATTCAGAATCTTCCACCCACATAGTCCAAGAGTGCGAAGTTCTGGAAAACTGTGATCTGCGTGATAACGGTCACCTATAGCTTCTGTAAATACCCTGGAGGAAAAGGCTTTTATATCAAAGGCACAACCGGTGACCCATTAATTTATCGAGAAATAACATTTAAATGATTTGTTTCTGTATATTATCATCCACGAGCTTCAAGGGTAAACATGGTTGCAACTTCTGAACGGGATTCCCTCCCCCGTTTCCCGGCAGCCTCTTCTACTCTCACTTCTGTTCTCACTTCTGAACCCCACTCTTGTGTCCCCGATCCTCTGTACCCCAACGTCCTTAAGACCTGAGCTCCCCACCCGGTGCGCTTGAGAACACAGCTCACCACCGGGGGGGCTCGGATGGGTTCCTTCTTTTCTTCTACCTTCTTTTTCCTCCCTCTGCAGCTCAGCCACGTTCGAGTTCCCTGAGAGCTAGTTTGGGGTCCGTCCGCTCGGGCAGGGGTCAGCAGCCTACAGCCCGCAGGCCGAATCCAGCCCACCGGCTGTGTGTGTCGATAAAGCTTCACGGGGCTACAGTCAAGCCCATTTGCTTACATCCCGTCTACGACTGCTTTCACACCAACCGCCACAGAGCCAAGAGTAGTTGCTGCAGAGACCATCTGGCCCACGAGGCTGAGAAGACTTCCCACTGGCGTAACTGCCGACCCAGAGCTAGTTACCACCGGCACCTCCAACCCGAGACCCTGTAGGAGCCGGATCTCAGCTGGCGGCCACCCAGGCCCGTGCTCCTCGACGCGGGCTCTGCCCATCCCCCTGCTCATGCTGTCCACCCTGGTTTCCCTGAGGGCTACGTTCCCTTTGCTTACAACCTGCCATTGCTACGGAATGAACACCCACTTCTGCTTTCCACCCCAGGGCCACAGGCCCGGTGGTCTCTGCACAGAACGACGAGAGCCTCGTATACTTTGGCCTTTGCAAGGCGCCATCAGTGAGAGGCCCGGGCTCTGGCCGTGCTGGGGCGAGCGGTACAAAGACGCCCAGGGACAAAGCGTGTGGGAGGGAGCACAGACCCTGCCCAGCGGATCGGGTTCTGCATGGTCTCATTTAGGAGAAGGCAGCGGTGGGTACTGTCCGGCCTGGCAACAGATACCTTACATGCCTTTGATGTTCTTCTAAGCCCCGAGGATCTACGAGCAACGTGGGGGCTCCAACTGGTCCCTGAAGGAAAGGTGTAAGATTGACAGCCCCGAGCTCTTAGGCATCCCAAGGGCAACGCTAACATTTTTTTGCAAAGAAAAGGTCTACAAAGATTTCCCAAGAATTTAAACTACCAAAGCACCGCCTGGTCACCTGCTGCTCGTTTACTCTGCTCTGTCCTTCACCACAGAGTTAACACCATCTGATATTGTATCATATGAGGACTGCTTTCTTGTCTCCTTAACCAGGTTGCAAGCTCCACGATGTGGGGCATTCGGTCCCTCCTCTAGTCCCGGTGCCTGTTACTAGAAGCAGCTCAATAAATATCTGAATGAATCAATGCATGAAAGACAAACTAAAGGAGCTGGACTCTGCGGGTAGGTTTCAAACCAGCTTGAACTTGAATCAGCCCTGGGAAGAGGCCCACCGACCGCCTTGGACAACTCCGATTCCAACGTCTGGATGGGTTTCCAAATCATCTAACAGACAGACGCGTCCGTCAACAAGGATTTACTAAACACCTCCTGAGTACCAGGTACGGAGCGAGGCAGTTTGGGGATTCGCACAGTCCAACCCGTGACCTCCCCGTCTGGGTCACACAGTGGGGATGACAAGAGAGGCCTTTCCAGAAAGCGACACGGGCAAAGGAAGAAGACAGAAATACCTGGATCCAGGGCTGCTCCTTCAACGGTGATGATACAAAACAATTTGATCAGATCTCCCCGGATGACCGACGGTGTGTCCGAATGCACGGAGGCATTGAATACAGGCCCTGGAAGAGAGTGAGAGCCCCGTGTCATTCCCGCTCATGCTTCTGTTTCAATTCCACTCCTGGCGCTCCCACGGGCATCTACAGGCGGCCCCCTTCCCTGGACCTGCGCGAGGTGGCGGTCTCAGGCCGCTTTTCTTCCCTTC
>JAPYYJ010002795.1:0-12318 GCA_028533885.1 Nasua narica | reverse complement strand
TTTGTTCTTTGGGTGTTGAGTTTGAGAAGTTCTTTATAGATTTTGGATACTAACCCTTTACCTGATATGTCATTTGTGAATATCTTCTCCCATTCTGTTAGTTGTCTTGGTTCTGTTGACAGTTTCCTTTGCTGTGCAAAAGCTTTTGATATTGACCAAGTCCCACACTGGAATCAATTTTTAACACAGATTTGGAGAAAACACTTAGAAACACCTCCTAGGTTTTTGTACAGCAGAGTCCGCAGGTGCTGTGGCGGCCTGGCCGCTGCGGAGGGCGAGGACAAGCGTGGACATACGGAGCCGCCAGAGGGAGAGAGGAAGGCACAGACCTCGAGGCTCAGCGCCTGGACCCTTGGAAGCGCTGCATCCTGCTGGCTCGTTCGGCCTTCTCAAACCCTCCGGACGGGCGTGTGCGTGCACGTGTGTGTGCGGACACACGTGCACCTTCGCATCACAACAGTCCGGACAGCAGTGAGCGGACGTGTCGGTGTCAAACAGCAGTCAGCCAGGGATGAAAGGCGCTCAGGCAAGTTTCCTAAAGCGTCTGCACGGGGAGCGTGGGCCACCTCAGCGAAGTCGCTTCAGCAGCCCAGTGGCCTGCTCTCCCACGGCCCAGGAGAAGCGAGGCGAAGAGCTAAGGGCCAGCCAGCCCTGGAAGGTCACTCTTCGCTCCTGGGCGGGGCCCTGAGCCGCTCCGCTCGCACCGCCCGCGAGCTCCCCCTCCGGCGCGCTCCTCCCTCCGGGCGCCAGCTCAGGCTCTGCATCCGCATCGCCCCAGACCCTCCCGAGGTGGACGAGCTCCACGTGACTGCACCAAACACAGCAGGCACCTCGGGGAGTGCTCCTTAGCTCCGCGGTGGCTGGCACCTTCAAGCTGCCGCTGAAGAACAAAGGGGCCAGGCAGGGGAATGAAAGTCCCGACCAGACTCGCCTGCCAGCCGGGAGGTCGGGGGGCGGTCTCAGATGCGCAGGAAACGTCCAGAGTACCCTCCCTCGGACGATGCCCACTCCGGGCAATGCGGGTCGCCGCCCCCACAGGCGATGAAGGCATCCTCGCCGGGGCAGAGCCACCCCATCATCAGTGCAAAAAGAGGGGGCAGCAGGGAGCCGCACTCAACAGACCTCGGCCTCCCAGTGTTCTGGGCTGTCTGCCTAACTGTGCGTCCCTCAGGCCCACGGATGACGCCAGCCCCGTCACAGTAACCCAGCAGCAACACGGTACAGCACGTGCTCGCTGAGGGCTTCCCCTGGCGGGGTTCTCCAGCGGCTCGAGCGCTCAGACCCGGCGCCGTCAGCCCAGTGAGGTCAGCGACGGGGGCAGGCGGTGCTCGGGAGGCGGCACAGATCTGCACGCGGTCACACACAGCGGCCTGGAGCCCCGCTCGAGACCCCACAAGTCCACCCAGCTGCCAGCGACAGAGACGGCACCGCTGCTGTTCTCGGGGCTGTCACCATCACCGCCATTCCGCACGGCGGTCACCTGTCCACGCGAGCCCTACCGTTAGAGGACAGGAAACGTGGGCCTTTCGTCTGATCTATCAGACCACACAGCCCGTGGAACTACTTCCCTAACTTCCGACGAGCATCTGCTCAGTTCCGACCCTCTGCCTTGTGGAGGTGGCCCAGGACCGTGGCAGGCCGGGCTTCTGTCCCCTCCTTGGGGGGTGGGAGCTGGGGGGCCTGTTCTTCAGCGCGTGAGTGTCTCCTCTCGGGAAAACCCCGTCATGGGCCCACACAGACCCTCTGCAGACTGTACCGCGCGCCTCTGGCCAGGAGGGCCCAGAGCCACTCACAGATACTCCCACCGCTCTCCACAAAACCAGCTCAGCCCCTAGCTTCCTGCTCTCCCTGTTCTTCAGATTGAGCGCGGACTCAGTGGATTTCTTAAAATAGAACTAACCAAAATCAGAGAGACAGCAAGATCGTGGCTGTCGGAGGTTGGGGCGAGGAAGGGATGAACAGGTGGACCCGAGACATTTTTAGGGCCGGGAAACCACTCTCTGTGACACTGTAACGGTGGGCACAGGCCACGCGTGCGTCGCAACCCAGACTGTACACCATGAACAGTGAACCCCGACATAAACTGCGGACCTGGGCTCCTGGTGTATCAACTTCCATCAAGCGTTCAAAGCAATCCGCTGTCACAACCGTAGCACCCTAACGCAAGACGTTACTTCCGACAGGCTGCCTGGCAGGAGGAGGGCACAGGGGAACCGTCTGCACTTCGTGTCCAAGGTTCCAGTACACGTAAAAGTCTTTGGGGAACCCAAACCATTTTAAAGTAGTACTAAATGCCAAATTTGTGTCATAAGAATGAAAGCCGGAGCAGGACCTCTCGTTCACAAACACGCCGCGCACCTTTACACTTGCGGAAGTGCTCCCAGAACACGCGCGATGTCAGACAGGAAAAGGCCACAGAGATCCAGAGCCCGGGCAGGGGTGCCAGACCTGAGTGAGGGGACACCTTCAGCTGTGCCTCCTCTGTTCACATTTTACTGGCTTGGCTAATTCTGATTCTGGTTGGCTGGCTGGTTTTAAGTTGCTCCGGATGCCCTCTGCAAAGGCAATCGGAAACCAGAGGCCAGGCAGTCTCTAGCAGAGAGGAGCTTCGGACGGACCCAGTGCTTGCTGAGCCAGGGAGCTGGGGGGGCCAGGCCGCAGGAGCGACCCCAAGACTTCAGGACCCAACAGCTCCACCCGAGGCACTGAACTCTGTCTCCGCCACCCTGCCCTTGCCCCCCAAAAGGCAGGAACAGAAATAGAAAATGAGAATTTAAGAACGGACAATGTAACCAAGATCAGAGGGGAGGGGAAGCACAACTTGCAAACAGCTGAGAAGTAACAAGGCTGACTGAGGGGCGTAAGGTGACTACAGAGGACAAAAGGACTCAGAAGTGGGAGACCACCCGAACCAGAGTGCACGAAGACTGGGGACCTGGCAGCACAGCTAAAAGAGGAATTAGGAAGAGCACAGGTTCCTGTAGGCAGAGGACACCACTATCAGCATCCTCTCTCCTGCAGTCACGGGAGGGGACCTGTCACACTCAGGGCAGGACAGTCCTCCTGCCAGCTTCAGCTCAGGAGTCCCTGTACGAACAAAGCCTCCTCTGTTTGGCCGGAAATATGACAAGCATACCCCAAAAAGGTGACTGAAAGAATAAAATTTAAAAGTTGATGTGACTTCCTTTAATCTGAGGATCTCAGAAGTATAAGGCACAGAAATGGAAGAAAAAAAAAAAAAGACCACTCTCATTTAGACATGAACCCAGACTACATTTACAAGATGTCACCTTATACATTTCAGAGGGAAACAAAACAAAACAAATATGGATACGTAGGCATTTCAAAGAAATGCAGAATCCCAGAGCTTCCCAGGAGCTCATAATTTGAGAATTTCTATCTACATATTGACTTTTGTTTCTTGTTGGTTCTATAAAGGTTTTATGAAAACGTACCTCTCTTTAACTAGATCTCTTGCTTACCTCTTTCTGACGACCCACAAACCGAATTTTCCTGTAATCTTTCTCATCATAAACCTGGAGAGAAAAAAAAAAAACGTGTACGATTTTTACAGCCTAATTCTTAATATCAACAGTAAACATTACAGGAAAGTGTATTTTCTTAACATTTTGGCCACCCGTGATCAAACACAAGACAAAGAATGGCGGTGTAACTAGGGGCGGATTTCGGCACGAGGCCCAAGGTGAGAAAGGGCAATGACGCGAGTGGGGACGTGGCAAGGTGGAGGGGAAAGGGGCAGAGACAAATCCGGGCACAGGAGGGCCCCCGGATTTTCTTTCCCGGACGCCCGACGGCGGATCGAAGCGTCTACTGGGCGACGCTGTGAGGACACGGGAACCCGACTCACCTCCCGGCTTCCGAGCTGCGTTGCAGACGACGGCTGCCGCCCGAGCGGGTACAACGCACGCACTGCCCACGGCACCAACACGAGTCGGGCGGCAGGCCCGCTCAGGAGCCGGCAGACGCCCAGGCCCGGGGCACCGTCGCCGCGCCGCCCGTCAGAGCCTGAGACCCGACACTCGGCGACTCTGACCTGAACCCGGGCCGGCCCACGACCGGGCCGGCGAGACCCGGCGCGCAGCCGCCGCTTCCCCGAGCACCCTGCCCAGCGGCCCGCGCGTCCCCCGCCGCGGGCACCGCGGGCACGCGGAGCCGAGATGGAGGGCGGCCCCCACGCCAGCGCTTACCTGGCCGGTGTGCGTAATCTTCTCCCCGGTCGGCGACGTCCGCACCCCAAAACACCTGGCGCCCCGGGGCAGGCTCAGCGCCGCCGCGCCGCTCCGGCCCAGCAGCCGGCAGAAGGCCGCTGCCGCCGCCATCTTGTGAGCTGACCCTTGACCCGGCGCACCGACACGCTGACGCATGCGCACGGTGTCGCAGGTGCCTCCCCCCCGGACTTCTAGCGCGGTAGGGAGTCGCGCATGCGCGGTGCGCTCGGGCTGGAGCATCCCGGCAGGTGCAGCGGCCCGGCTGGGGCTCAGAAAAGGGCGGGAAATTTTAAGCGCAGCTTGAGCATTTAGCAGCTGTGGGTGATTCCTAGTTGGGGCAGGACAGGGAGGATGGAAAATAAAGGTGCACTGTTCACATTCGGTGGTAATCGATAATCATGGGGGGTTACAGAGCGAAGGTTTTTATTAGTGCAGGGGCCGTGCCTAGAGCGGACGGTGAGTCCGTTCACGGAGCGCAGGGCTCACTTCAGGGTGGCCGTGGGGACAGCACGCCTGGGGACTTCTGCAGCAGAGCTCCAGGGAGGCAACCAGCGAGGCACGGTGTCGTCCGGCAGCAGACGGGCCCCGAAGGCCCTCCGCTCTACAGCGCACCTGGCCAGCCTCCGCTCGCGGTCCCGGCGCTTCCCTCCCCGACGGCCGGCCGGTTGAGAGACCGGCCGAGCGCCCAGAGGGACGAGGGCGGTGGGGACGGGGTAGACTCAGAGCCGAGGGCACCCACCGCCTGGACTCCGGGAGGTGGAGGTGACGAGAGACCGGCCGCACTGAAGGCCGCCCGGACGGAGGGAGACCCGCGGGCGGGCGTCCACAGGAGGCCCGAAGCCCGCCGGGCAGCTGTAAGATCGAGCTGCCGGGTGGCCGCCGTCTGCAGGTCGCCCTCGTGCACGGACAGCCATGGGTGGGCTCGCGGCACGTCCGCGGAGCGGCAGGTGCACCGAGTGCATCGTGGCTCGGTGGTGCGTACATCGGGCTCGCCAAGTCCTACAACTGTGTTGGAATGTTTCATAATGAGAGACTGGAGGGAAAAAAGGTATTTAACTGCAACTAGTTAGGACGACGGCTTCCCTGAGCCTTGCCTCCATTCTCCCAGGAAACCCACTGAATACCAACAGTGGGTTCTTCCAGATTTTGTTTTCACTCTGGAATTCGTCTGTTTTCTGTAAAAGTCCAGTTGGTTGTGATTTCTTTTCCATTGCAGACATCTATTTTCGTTCCCGCTTTGGCATTCTCCAAGACCTTAGGCACCAACCAGGGACGGGAGGGCATCCCCCGCGGAGGTCACGGGCTCTCTGGTGACTCCGCCTCTGCGCCCGGCTCCTAGGGGATGGTCACGTGATCCTGCCGCCATCTTTCTTTCTGGCGCACACTCCGGGCGGCGGCGTCCCCGCCCCATTGCGCAGGCGCAGGCGACGCGTGCTGCCACTCTTCGCGGTCGCCTTCTCAGGTTAGGGGTGTCAGGAGTTGCGAGGGGCCGGGGCCCGGGAAGGCGGCTGGTAAGGGAGCTCAGGGGTCCCTGAGTGGGCCACAGCCGCAGGCTCTCCGCGCCCCGGACCCCGCGGCCAAGAAGGGCCGCCTACGTGCTGTCCCCTGCCGGCGGGCACGTTCGGGGCCCTCGGAGACCGCCGGGGGCCGGGGGTGCAGAGTGCGGACGGGGGGCCTGGGGCTCGCGGGGTTGGTGTTAAGGGGCAGGGGTGGGATGGAGCGGGGCCCTGAGTGCGGGCTGGTGGTGGGGGCTCGCGGGGTTGAAAGTAGGGGCTGCGGGTGGAGCCGGGTGGCAAAGCTCTTCGTAGCGTGCAGAGGCCCTAAGGATTGATTGCTTTTCCGTCCCGCGTAGATTCGGCCGCCCCATGGCATCCCTGCTGATGAGGAAGATGCTGGCGTCCGCTCTGAGCCCCCTGCTCTGTCGGACGCCTCCCCGCGCGCTCTCCACTCTCCTGCCTGGACCTCTTCGCGCTGCAGGTGCCGCTGGTGCGAAGCCCAGACTTGGGGTCCCCGCGGGGCTGCCCGGCCTGCGGCTGCTGCCCGGCCTGCGGCTGCCCGGCCTGCAGCTTGCCCTGGGCTTCAAGACCAAGGGCGTCATCAAGGAACGCTGCAGGGACTGCTACCGGGTGAAGAGGCGCGGGCGCTGGTTCATCTACTGCAAATCGAATCCGAAGCACAAACAGAGACAGATGTAGTCCCGCTGAACCGCATCGCTAGCTGGGGAATGGTACCGCCTGTGGAAAGAAAAATAAATTGTAAGCTCTGCGTGATCTTTGTCGACCCTCAAGTCTTCCTGACTCTATGCCTCCTGTAGGAGCCCAGTCCCCTCCCTTAGTCAAGCCGGGCCCCAAATGGGGAGCGCATCGCCTTTATCCTCCATGCACACTGTGCTCCGGCTGGAGGGCAGACGGCGGACGGACGGCGGAGGCAGAGCTGGTCTTCACCCCCAGGTCAGCCTGCACCCTGGTTACACAGAACCGGGTCTCTTGGGAAGGAGGGTCCTGGAGGCCCAGCTCAGCCCCCTCTGCATTCCGCTGGCCTGCTGCTGGCAAGGGGCCGCGCGTTCCTTTTCCTGGCATTCCGGTCTTGACCCTACGGGGGAAAGCCTTGAAAGCAGCTCTTAAGTCAAGGCCAGTTAGCTTTCCACACGCAAAGGTGTTCCAGTTATCAGTTAAGCGTGTTTGTCATCCGTGATGAGACGCGAACACGCACGTGTGTGGTGTGTGCGCGTGTTCATACATGTGTGTGCCGTGCGCGTGCGCCGAGCGGCGCAGCTCTGGTACCCTCTGCGGGCGTGTGGCCTGGAACCAGTGGCTCAGGCGTTGCCGGGTCCCCTGTCTCAGGTCTGGCTGCCTCACCCGTCCAGGCCGCGGCTGGGACAGGCTACACTGGCTGGGACGGCGGTACAGGGGTGAGAGTCGGTGAGCAGTGTGTGCAGAGCCAGTGAAGGCGTTCCCCAGCCGTGCTGTCCCTGAGAGGTGGGGTCCAAGCTGAGACCCGCAGGACGGGGGAGGGTGAGATGCAGGGGCGGCGCCAGCGAGGGGCCCTGGCAGGCTGGGGCAGCCGAGCAGCGTCATGCAGGGCGCACAGCCCACGGGCAGCTCCATGAGCCGTGCTCGCGCACGGCGCAGATAGTCCTGGCCTCGGGCCCTGACTCTGGTACCCAGGTCCCCAGCACAGGGACAGAGCCCAGGAGGCAGCTCAGAAGAAGGAAAAGAAGCAAATGCTTTTCCCTGGAGCGCTTTATCCGGGGAGAAGGTGGGATTCCGCTAGCTCTGCAGGAGTGAGGACCTTCAAGTGCTTCGGAGACCCCTGCCCCAGTTTAGGTGCAGCCCGGCCTCGCACACACTGTGACGTTTGCAGCGTAATGTGTTTCATTTGAATTACACTGCGTTGAGCGCAGATGCTCTAAGGGTGCAATTACATGTCTCAGTTTCAGTCCACAAGGACTGCAGGGAAGGTCTGTGACGTTGGGCGGGGTCTCCCCCTCACCACTGCTGGCCCTCCGGACAGATTTGTCTCTGTGCCCGCTGTCCAGGGCCCTGCGGGGTGCAGCATCCTTGGCCCCCTCCCCTGGGGTGCCAGGAGCCCCCTCTTCCTGGTCCTGACAAACCAGGAGATCTCCAGACATGGCCAGGGGTTCCCCCACAGGGTTCGTCCGAGAGCCGAAGGCCTGGGCTGGGGACCCAGGTTCTGCCCTGCTCTGCTCGCGATCCGCAGCAGGCCCTCAGCAAGCGCATGTGGACTCGCGTGGCAATGACCTGACGTGCGTCCCTACGAACAGACGGCCTCCGGTCCTCTCCACTTGGCTGGAACAGGCTCCTCCCATCAGGCTAAGCGCACAGCTTGGTTCGCAGTTAGCCGACGGGTCCTGTCCGTGGGAATGCAGCCACGTCCCGCGTGGGGGAGAAGTCCGGTGCTGCGCTGGTCCAGGACACACACACAAACACGCCTCGCACACGCCATACACCTCACTTCTTTTCAGTTGTTTTCTCCTCGACAGGTGGGTGCGCGGCCTTTACTTGCCCTCGTGCGTGTCTGTCTCTACAATATTTCTTGGTGTTGTGCGTCCAGGTAAGTGGCTCGCGATACTGGAAGGACAGGCAGTGACAGGTGGACTGGGGCCGTGGGGCCCAAGTTCACGGGAACGTGCAATCGTAACTGACAAGCTGGAATTCCGATAGGGCCTTGACAGGTTTTTAAAGCATGGGTGCCTCCTGGGATTCTTAGTCTCTGACCCAAGGTGACGACCTGTGCACTGGGCAAGCCCTCGTCACGGCTCAGGTGCTTGCGTCGTCTGCACGGACCACGTTTACAGCCCGGACGCCCCAGAGTGCCAGCAAACTCCGTCTCGCTCCGGAGGCAGCAGGCGAACTCCTCCAGTTGTGCCCGTGCGCTCGGTGCCGTCTGCGTTTCTACCAGGTGAATGGTTGCTTAAAGACCGTATGGCCCCAAAATCCTAAAAATTACAGTTTGAGTTACATCTGCAGAAAAAGTGCGCCAGCTCCTTGTCTAGATCATTAAAGTATTTCCCGTCTTACCCTGGGATTTGACTTCACAAAGACCACAGCCTACCAGAAACGTTTCATGGTTTTCCTATTATCCGCACAGGGAGAAGGGTCTTTGTAAATGCTAGCCGTGAACAAACAAATTGAGATAAAAGTTAGTGTTTATGATAGCACCGAAACCATGAATGTTTAGATACCAATCTAACAAAATGTATACACATTCTATATAAAAAGTATAAAACACTGTTGAAAGAATTAGAGTAAGATCTAAATATTAAGCTATACTATGTTTATGGATTAGAATGTTTGATATTATCAATTCTCTCCAAACTCATCTACAAACTCAATGTAATCCCAATAAAAATCCCAGCAAAATTTTTGTACAAAATGCCATGGTTATTCAAAATTTTATATGGAGAGGCAAAGTATGCAAAGGAGCCAAAATTTTGGAAATGCAGAGAAATGTTGAAGGAAGCCTGCTCTCTGACTTCAAAGCTTACAATGAATCCTCAGTAGCTACGACACTAGTACCAGTGTAACAAAGAACACAGAAGAGAGGAGAGTGGAGGGGTCGGAGATAGGCCCACACATCTGTGCTCAAGTGATTTTCAAAACAGGATTAAGGGCAATTCGGTGGAGAAAGGGTAGACTTTTGTACAAATGGTGCTAGAAAATTGAATTTCCATATACACAAAAGAAGTTTCACCATATGCTAAGATTAAAAATAGATCACAAACCTAAATGTAAAACCTAATACTATAAAATTTTCTCAAGAAAACATAGAAAATACAAGTGACATTGGGATCTACAGATTAGTAGATATAACAGCAAAAACATGACCCATGAAAGAAAATCTTCATAAAATAGATTGTACCAAAGTTACATCAAGACATTTTCATCAAAATTCACATTTTCTCTTCAAAAGATCCTGTTAAGTAAATGAAAACAAGCTAAATGCTGGAAAAAATATTTGCAGAACACGTTTTTTTAAAAGGTTTTATTTATTTATTTGATAGAGATAGATCACAAGTAGGCAGAGAGGCAGGCAGAGAGAGAAGGGGAAGCAGACTCCCCGATGAGCAGAGAGCCCGATGCGGGGCTCGATCCCAGGACCCTGAGATCATGACCTGAGCCGAAGGCAGAGTCTTTAACCCACGGAGCCACCCCGGAGCCCCTGCAAGACACATTTCTGATAAAGGAGTAGATCTAGATCATATAGAGAAATCTCAGAACTAAATAATGAGGAAACCACAAACCCAGTTAAAAGTGGGCAAAAGATATCTCACAAAGGAACACACACCGATGGAACATAAGCACCTAAAAATGTTTCACAGTGGATTTTAGTGAAAAGTACATCGACTTCACAACAAAATTACGTACTTAACAGAACCGTTGCTAAATGGAAAAACCAAGATGCTGCAGTGACAGAAACTCTCACCGAAGGTGACGCAGCCACGTTGGACTCGGTGAAGCCATTTGTCGTCAAGTTCAGTGATTCACTTACTAGCAGCCGCCTCGAGCATTCGTCCAAGCACAACGAAAACTCAGGTTCCCAGTGTAACCTTCATGTGAGTGTTTGTGAGCTGCAGGACCGTATCCAGCGTTCTTCCCGGGGCGTGGGGGGGAGAATGGAGAAAAGACAACAGGTGAAGAAATAATGGGCAAAATGTTTCCATATTTGATGAGAACACTAAATCCATAAATCCAAGAAGCTTAGCAAACCTGAGTTAGGAGAAATAGAAAGAAAATCGTATAATAAGGTATCGTTATCGAATTGCTAAGTATCAGATAAAGAGAAAACGGCCAGAGAAACGAGACTCATTCCTCAGAGAGGGACAAAAACGGCCCCAAAGAGGATAAAACCCTTTAAGATGCCGGGTGGAGCTTCGACCCAGAAATCTGATCCAGTGAGAACCTCTCAAAACTGAAGGTGAAAGGCAAGAACTGGGAACAGCTCATTCAGATGGAAACACAGACCTCTGTAAAGAGACTCAGCTAGAAATAGTAACTGCTCGGGTGAATATAAAAGACATTTTTTCCTCATTTCAATATCCTTTTGAAAGAACCCTTTAAAGAAACAGTAATGGCAAAGTGTTGTGCTCAGGGCATCCATGGGACTGCAGGGGGAGGGCACAAGGGTGGGAGCGGACGCTCACGAGCTTCTTGCCAACGTTACGTAAAGGCGAACGGTGATGTCACAGTGTGCGCTAAACACGCTAGACCAGCCACCAAGCAAATAAAAAGATAAGTGGAATAAGCCAACAATGGAGAAATTACGCAATATTAAAATAATGAATTTAAAATAAGAATACCAAAAGAGGAAAAAGGAACAACGTATTGATATGATCAATAGGAAAGGAAAGATGAGACCTGAGACCGTAGATTTAAAGTCAGCCTTATCGGTAAGAACAACACACGCGCATGTGCAAGCATCCTGCTCAAATAGCAGAGAGGGTCAGACTGTATGAAAAGCAAGACATGGGGCGCCCAGGTGGCTCGGTTGAGCAACCGACTGTTGATTTCAGCTAGGGTCAGGATCTCAGAGTCCCGGGATCAAACCCCGTGTCGGGCTCCACGCTCAACGGGGGGTCTGCTTAAGATTCTCTCTCCCCCTCTCTCTGACTTTCCCCTCCGCTCTCTCGTGCTCTCTCTCTCTCTCAAATGCATCTTAGGAAGACTCACGTATATGCAGTCTATAAGAAACCCCTTTTAAATGTAAGTGACAGAGGATAAATGACAGAAGAAATATCATTCAGACAATAATCAGAAGAAAGCTGGAGAGGATATACTAATGTTGGTCAAAGTAGATTTGATCACAAGCCTTACCGGGTATAACCATAATCGGGTTAATTAATCAAGAACAGATAACAATATTAAATCGCTGTGCATTGAAAACAGAGCTTCAAAATACAGAAAGCAAAAATTCATAGAACTACAAGGAGAAACAAATAAAAATCATGATTGGAGATATCGATACTTCTCTTTCAATAATCGGTAGGAAAAGTAGGCAGAAAATATTGAGGATGCAGATTTGAATGACACTATCAACCAATTTAATCTAATCGATATTTATGAAACATTCCCTGCACATCTGTAGAGGAGGCATCTTTTTTAGGTTCAGAGGGAATGTGCACCAAAGCTGACCGTACTCAGGAGCATGAGATGAGTCTCAATGTATTGCAAAGGATTTAAGTCATAGAAAATATGTTCTGACCACAGTGGTATTAATCTAAGATTTAATAACAAAGACATCTGCGAAATCACTCAAATAATTGGAAATTAAACACAATTCTAAATAAACCATCTCAAAGAATTCAAAAGGAAGAATAGAAAATACTTGAACAAGGTGGGAAATAACAACATACCAACTTGCGTGGAAAGCCATTAAAAAGTGATATTTACAGGGAAATTTATAGCACTGGATGCTTATATTAGAAAAGACAAAAGGACTCCAAACAGTGGTCTTGTCTTCTACCCAAAGAAACCAGAGAATGGAGAGCAAAATCCAAAGTATAAAAAACAGAGTAGCAATAGGAAAAATGAACGAACCTGAAGGCTGAGTCTTTGAAAAGAACGATAAG
>JAPYYJ010002794.1:0-12319 GCA_028533885.1 Nasua narica | reverse complement strand
AGAGAGAGAGAGAGAGATCACAAGTAGGCAGAGAGGCAGACAAAGAGAGAGGGGGAAGCAGGCTTCCTGCTGAGCAGAGAGCCCGATGCAGAGCTTGATCCCAGGACCCCGAGATCATGACCTGAGCCGAAGGCAGAGGCTTTAAAACACTGAGCCACCCAGGCGCCCCCAGGTTAATAATTCTTAAGAGCACAAGGATCATGTTCTGAAATTGTTGTTTAGAAATACATGAAGACATTTTCAACACATGGTTCTGGCTCGCAACTCTCATTTAAATAGTGGGGCATCTCTCTCCCCAAAAAATAATTTTTCGGAGTCCAAAACACCTTGTGAGTATTCCCCTGATCTTATGTATTTATATATCATGTATAGCTATGTATTTTATAATCATTTGGATCTAGAATGCAACTCTGTTTTATATATAAACAATGTATTTTTACATGAGTTTAATATACATGAAATTCTGGAGGAAGACTATTACTATATATATCAAGGGAATGTTTGTTTTTTTGGCTTTGAAGTTCAGCAAGAGTTATTCAATATTTCTGAAAATCAACCATTCTTTATAGCAATGCTGCTTGTCATATTACAGTCACCAATGTAATACAACTGTATCAGTTGGGTTTTGTAACTGAAGCATTTGTAGTATTTCTGTGTTTAGAAGTAAGCATTCAGCTACTTCATTCTGTTTTAGTGTAGTCATGCTCAGTAATTTCTATATTAAAAACATTATATAATATTATCTCCTGCATTTAGGGCATTCCATTTCTTTCTTTGCTAACTAGTGTAGTAGTATATATTATATGTAAATATTATTTCAGGAAAGCAGAACAGAGAGCATTAGATAGCTAAATAAAATCTATATTTAAAAGGGTAATGGGTCAGAAAATGATGAGAATCTGCACACCAAGTGTGTTAGATCTGAGTGTGAGTATCCTAAAATATAATGACTGAGATCAGAGACATCTCAAAATTGGATCCTGGCCACTTTCATGAAATAATGATTTCTAACATCCTGTGCACTGGGGCATGTGAAAAATTAGGACTCCACAGAAGAGTCTCGGAAAAAAAAAAGTGGAGGCTAGAGGCTAGAGTCACCTGAATTAAAGATATGATTTTAACATATCCCTCAAGAAAATATATCCCTCCAAGAAAATGGAGCCTGCTAGGTAGCACTTATTCTTGCGTAGGACTGTTGAGAATCATGATATGCAAATATAAAAGCAATAAAACCCTTTTTATTCAATACTATATGAGGTGTTTTAAAATCTTAATAAAAATGCCCATTCTTCTAAATATCAGTATCACTGAATTTATAGAGTAACTGAGTTTTAATAATATCGGGTACATAAGAAAAATATGTAAAATATGCTGTCTTTTCATTGGCACATGGAAAGAACTCTGATATGAAGTCAGTCAAATATTTGCTCCTAAACGGAGTTGACAACTTACCAAGAATTGGTTTTTGATATTAGCTAGTCCCATATTATGCTAAGCAATATAGTGTGAAGCATTTTAATAGTTGCCAATAAGAGTGAATTGTTACTTGCCCAGTTATTTACTTATTTGTTTATTTGTCTGTTTATTTCTTTATGAGAGCAAGGATGAGTGGGAGGGGCAGAGGGAGAGAGAATCTCGGGGCTAGATCTCAAGACAGTGAGATCGTGACCTGAGCTGAAACTAAGAGTTGGATGCTTAACCAACTATGCCACCCAGGCACTCATGTTCGTATTTTCTTTTAAACCACTAAATATATTTTGAGGCACTTTTGCCTTCTTTTCCACCATATTTCCCCTTGCTCTAGAGCTACTTACTCTGGAAATAGACGTTGTTTTACTCAATTATCAGAACTTAAGATGTTTTCTGGGTCCTGTTTACTAATGACTATGTGGATTAGTGTGGCTCCCCTGAGAAACAGTTACCAAGGTGAGAGTATATATGCTGGAAAAAGCAGAGGGAGGATTCAAAATTGGATGAAGTTTCAACCCCTGTGAGAGAGAAGGGAGAGGAAGAAGGATGATGCAGAAAAAGTACTGAACTGCAATACAATCGGAAGTTCCATCAAGGGACGCCTGGGTGGCTCAGTTGGTTAAATGTCTGCCTTTGGCTCAGGTTATGATCCCAGGGTCCTGGGATAGAGCCCATGTTAGGTTCCCTATTACGTGGGGAATCTGCTTCTTCCTCTCCCTCTGCCCCTCCCCTGCTTGTGTGTGTAAGCATTTGCTCTCACTCTCTCTCTCTCTCTCTCTCCCTCCCTCCCTCAAATAAATAAATAAAATCTTTTAAAAATTTTTCCATCAAGGGACTCCTGGGTGGCTCAGTTGGTTCAGCCACCTACTCTTGATTTCAGCTCAGGTCATGATCTGAAGGTCCTGGGATTGAGCCCTGCAACAGGCTCTGCACTTGGTGGGGAGTCTGCTTGAGATTCTCTCTCCCTCTCCCTCTGCCCACTCTCCCCCCTGTGCATGCTTGCTTGCTCACTCTCTCAAATAAACAAATAAATCTTAAAAAAAAAATTCATCAGTTTCAACTGAAACACTGTCGAGTTTTCAGGTAGAATGTGCCCTATGAGGGAGTTCCACATTTTGTTGGCATGATCTTGCCCTCAGTCATTAGCTGGGTTTGGGAGCAAATGCAGTAGTGAATCCAGTGAGATAGTAGCTGGGACAGTCAGTCAGTTATGTTTCCTGCCATAAACATTCTGAGCAGCATATTTTCTTATTTCTTTTTTAAAGATTTTATTTATTTGACAGACAGAGAAAGAGAGAGAGAGAAAGCACACACAAGCAGGGGGAGCAGTTGGCAGAGGGAGAGGGAGAAGCAGGTCTCCCACTGAGCCGGGAGCCCGACATGGGGCTGGGACCTGAGCTCAGGGCAGATGCTTAACCGACTAAGCCACCCAGGCAACCCCGAGTAGCATATTTTCAAGGTTAGGAAAAGGTGCTTCCAGAATCAGGAACTGTTTGTGATTGCCTTCTTTCACTTCCTGATACACACTGGAATTGGGCTACATTGCCCCAGTAGCCCAATCTGAGATAGGAAGGCACAATAGGTCAGTTCTGTTCTCTGTTCCCGGCTCCCTTCAAGTCACAGAGGACTATAAACAGATTCTGAGTGTAAGATTTATACTGTAGTTTAGCAACATTCATCAGAGAAAACTTTGCTACTAGGAGTGGGAAAAGTAGTAAGTAAGAAACAGGTTTTAATTTGATTATAGGGAATAAAAATAAACCTCTCCATATGCTTGTCCATGATACTCAAGGTGAATTCAATTTGTGAAAGGCTTCTTTCTGACTTTTGTTTTGAGAGTAACAACTTTGTTTTTCAAAAATCTTCAGACTATTTTTGATATTTTCATTTTCTGATCCTTTGCATGCAAAATGAGTACAAATGTGATCTGAGCCATTCTTTCATAAACTCGTAATGGCTGTGTGATGTGCCGGGTTTGTTTTCAGCAGGAGCTGCAAGCTGCATATACACTTGCCTTGTGTGCAGTTAACATCCAGGGGCACTCAAGGTTAATTAGAAATGGTAATAAGTTTAATCATGATGAACTCATTTGGTGCTGATGCGGATGTCACCTGTAATTCCATAAAAATTCCATTGTAATTTAGCATTAATTAATGTCCACTTATCAACGAGTGTTACAGCAAATTAGTATAGAAGTGACAAGTTATGTGCTTAAGAAATGCTTAACAGGGGGAAAAAACAGCATTTACTAGGTCATCTTAAAATATAACAGATTGAGACATCTTTATTATTTAAAATATGAGATTAAAATCAGGTGAAGTGGCAATAATTAGGCAAGACTTTTGATAAGAATTTGAGAACTAATGGGGTTATAGAAAACATTAGGAATATAGATTTGCTTGGATTACCATTTTTTAACATAAATGACAGAGAAGAGACGGAGCCATTCTTATCATTAGCCTATAATAAGAGAAGCTGCTGAATTTTCAATAATCATCATCATGAAGCAATGGTCTTATTCATGTAAAATAAAAGTATTTTTCTCCGTATGTAAAAATGCTATTAGCCATATTTGAAGGCATTATACTCAGACATCATTTTTCCATTTCTGTAAATGACAACCATTAAATGCAATCGTAGCTACATGACAAGACTATTTTTATTACATCAAAAGGAAGAAAGGGATTAAAATGAATTTATTCAAAGTGTGATTTGTCATTTTTCCCCCTTATCAAGGCACATACAGGACAGCTTTAAATCTAAACACTGAGATCTGACCTCATATTTGAATAAGTTAATGTGATCCGGTGTTCTCTGGGAAGTACTGAAACCTCTCTTTTGTATAAAGAAATCCCAGGAGAAATTTTGGCTTTTAGGCGGTCAGCTCCAACGTTCCATTCCTTTTCATCATTTTCCCTTTTATCATTTGGCAATTCTTGACAGCTTGGAGAGTATTCTAGGTGTCCATGGCTGGCAGTTCTTCTTTAAGAAGAACTTAAAGAAAGAGTTTCTTTCCTATTACCTAGATCTTTTAAAGGCATGTTAAAACTATTTAGAAAGATTTCTTCTCAGAGAGACTAATAACCACTATAAATGCAAAATTGAAATTCATACTTTAGAGAAAAATGTAAAGCTATCAAATTTTTACTCAAGTACTTCTTGGATTTCAATTATAATTTGGGTTCCATTAATTTATATATATGTTCTTAAGCAGTGTAAATGATTTTTTAACTTAGAACAAAGACATGCTTGTTAAAGATTCAGTATTATTCTTCTGGATTTGTTCATCAAGCCATTTTTAGTTTTATGGATTGATCTTTGGCTTTGAAAATGTATTTTTTCCCTAAACATTCAATACTGATGCCATATATGCTCAGGGAAAAGAAAAGAAATATTGATAATAAAATTGACAGTAAATATTGCATTGGGAATATAGCTTTGTTTCTACAGCTACTTAAACATAGCAGATAAGACCAGCACCATCATTCTTCAATCAGTGGGGAATACAAAGTGGATGTCCTAACAAGGGCATAAGGTGTAAGTGAACTGGGAGTTGCCTGAAGTAAGAGAATACGTCATTCTTGTCCACTTTTGATCTCTAAATTCCAAATATGATGCCTGCCACTGATGACATAAATATGCACTTGTATTTTAAATGGAAAGTGGAGGTGAGTTCAGCAGTTCAGCATCCCATGTAGAAATACAACATTTCAACACTGAACTGTTGTCCTTAACTATAATATTTTCCAACCTCCATAAATTTCTCAATGAAAACATCAGTTATCTCTTCTGCACATATGTCTAGTGATTATCATTGTTTTCAGTATTTTTGAATGCTTAGATGAATAAATTAACCAATCTCTCTTATAAGATGGTGGACTATTTTTTAATTGTATTATTTATAGTAAATTGCACAAACCTTAAGTGTACAGCTTCATAAATATTTACATATGTCTATACTCATGTAACCACCACCCAGAACAAAATTTAAAATATTTCCATCATTCTAATAGGCTTCTTCTTATCTTCACTCAGTCAACCAGACCCTAAAATGTTATTACTGTCACCACAGAATCATTTTAAATATAGAAGTTAGAGCCACATAAATGAAATTGTATGTATAGCTTCTTGCCTCAATATTATATCTGAGAGAGTCATCTCTGATATCATATGTAATAGTATTCCATCCTTTTTCATAACTGTGTGTAAATATACTACAACATATTTTTATCTATTATATTGTTTTTCCAAATTTTTGGTTATTATGTATAACATTCTTAAAATAGTATCATACAAGGTGATGATCATAAATGTTAATTTCTGTTACGTGTATACCTAAGTGTGAAATTACTGGGTTATATTTTATATACAAATATATATGTATGATTACTTACCATTTTCTACTTCCAAAACTAATGCATGAGAATGCTAAGTTTTCCACACACTAACACTCAATAGGGATAGTCTTTTCAATTTTGTCCATTGTATAGAGGATGAGTGACATTTCCCTGTAGATTTTATTTGCATGCATGCATACATGCATGAATCAGTCAAATATAACTTCCAAAGAAGTGAGGGTCTCAACTACTTTTAAACACTTCCAATGATTAGAAACCCAATCAAAACCAAATAGTTATACTTAAGAAAAAACCCCCAAACCAAAAAACTACTTCCCATTGTAATAAAGTCTTCAAAATATGCTTTACCCAATACCACCAGTATATTTCTTTTTGGAGTGTTACTTGATTGCTCCTAATTGAAACTATGTCTAATAGTTTCTCAAATAAAATTTCAGAACCCTCTCTGTCCTTCTGTTTGTTTTGGATCTTTCTGTTCCCTGTACTTGTATTTTTGTACTTTTATTTATTGAGGGGCATAGCATTCTGTATTATGGTTAATTCTCTATTTATATGGCTGCTCCACCAAATTTTGAGTATCACACAGGTAAAGATCATCTGTTATTCTATGTTGCATATTCTGTCTTACAACGTATTTGGCATGCTAAAGACTTCATAAGTTTCTGTGCAATGACTTACTATCATGCCCATGACATTGCAAATTGAAAAGCTCTCTGCCTATATCTAAAGAAAATGAAAGGGAGATAGATGATTGCGGGGGGGGGGCAGTCAGATAGATAATAAAAGAAAGACTGCAATCTTAATGTCTCATAGTCTTATTAGATTACCCCATATTTCTATACTAAATCTTCTAACCCACTGTGATTGACAGGATGACCTATAATTTATCATTCAAATCAACATACTATTGAGAGTGAAAAGGGCATTTAAAATGGGACATTGGAACAAGAATTACAATGTAGTTCATAAAATAAAGGGTACAAATCTTAAATTGTTTGTGTTTAAGCTAATCTGAGTGGGCATCTATTCCTTGTATCTCAAAAACTTTGATAAACTATAATATATGATACCATATGATACTCTAGATTCTTAGAACCATAGTATCTCAGAACTGGAAAGACTTTTAAAAGCAGTTTTGTTGTGTGATTCACAAGCGGACATTAGGATGAAAATTTCATTAATTTTAGATCCTGACAAACATAAATTACTAAAGATTAGATGAATATCCCCATTCTGATGATCCCACTAGATCCAACTGCATATGCCACCTTAAGTTTTATGACATTCAAATGCACAGTTGTTCCTACCTGAAGATGTCTGCTGAGAATATACAGTGGAATAATCTTTTTTTAAATATTTTATTTATTTATTTGACAGAGAGAGAGATCACAAGTGGGCAGAGAGGCAGGCAGAGAAAGAGGGGGAAGCAGGCTCCCTGCTGAGCAGAGAGCCCGATGCAGGGCTCCATCCCAGGACCCTGAGATAGTGCCCTGAGCCAAAGGCAGAGGCTTTAACCCACTGAGCCACCCAGGCACCCCTACAGTGTAATAATCTTATAAGACCTGGACAATATTGAAAAGAAATAGGATGCATTTTATGAGCTTTCTCTTAGATCTAAAAAAATGGAAAGAAGGAATATGTCAGGCTCCAAAGGGGGAACAATCTAAGAAAGTGAATGTTTGCATAAAGCCTGTGTTATGTTAACAAAAAAAAAACACCCCAAAAAACACCACCCAAAATACCTTTACACAGAGGTGTGAGGCCTTCCTTTGAAGAAGGAAATAAAGTTGTCATGCAAATCATATTCATAGTAGTTGTAGAGGGCAGCTCTAGAGAGGACAAGTAAGAGTTTGAGCAAAGAACCATGATCTTGGAAGACTTTAGCATGGAAAAAAGTTCAAACAATCTGGACTAGGAAAGAAATATCCCTGAAACTAAACGCTGGAGCCTTTAAGTTTCCCCAGCTGTCATGCCCCACAGTATTAGGAACCTCACTGTTATCATGAGATCATTAGGTACCCAGACAACTTATAGTTTCATCCAGGAGTCCTCTGGATGTTGTTTGTTGTTCCTTCTTTACGACCGCTCAGACACCCATATCTGTTCTATAACTCTTCAAAAGCCTTATAACACATTAGTTTGCTGTGTGTGTTTCCTCTCTAGACTGAACTCTCAAAGTGGAACTGTTTGGTAATCATCTTCTTTCTGTGCACATAACACTGTGTATAAAACATTATAAGGGCTGAATAAATCTTTGCTGAATAAGTGGAAAAATAAATGAATGAATTTTCCCACTCCGAATATTTGTTTCTGTTTATCATCAAAAATTTGAAGAAAAGACCAGATAATTTCTAAATATACCACCAACTTTAACATTTGGTGTGCCAACATTCTCTAAGTAATTTTTACAATATACTTTCAAAGGCTAATAAAAGCCTTTTGCTTTGATAAAAAAATGACATTGAAAGCCCTCTGTTTCCATTTTACAATTACTGTATTAACATTTGAAACCCTGGTAGTTATACATGAGCATTAGAGAGCCTATTTTTAAGAAAGTATTTATGAGTGAATGGGAAATGCTAGGAGGCAGAAATTCCAAATAACTCCATGGTGTTACTGCACTTAAAAAAACTGCCATTAATTTTGAACAATGGGTTATTTTACGTGCATGACACCCTATCCTCAAATGCCGAGAATTATAAATAGCATTTCCATAACAATATGGAGAATATAGAGCAGTTTTCTTATGCACTATTTCATTGATTTTCAAATAATTTTTAGGAAAAAGAAATGTTCCCTCATAAAACTGTGTTGTTGTTCTTGAGTCTATTCTGTGATTCCAACAATAAAAAGAGTCAAAATGGTGTTACTAAGGATAGAAAAGACTGGAGATCACTTGGCCTTGCTCCTATCTCCCTTCAATGAATTCTAAGATGCTTCCAGTAAACCCTAAGGCTCTGTGTAACCCAAGCTGAATGACATTATTAACTATGTAAGGAGGCTTTAAAGACCTGCCGCATTGAATACCACACTGAGAGAGATTAAATAAACTGCTCAAGGTCATACGACCTATACATAGTGGACAAATCCACATACCCAGACAATAACTCTTATATCATTCCTTGTTCACCAAAATTGGATATGGACATCTTTAAAGACAATCTACGCAACCATCCACTAGAGAGTCAATCATCTCTACAGCAAATCTGTAAAACCACTTTTTCCTCCTCCTTCCATATTTACTACTCTAGGGAGCTGTGCACTTTCATTGAGCATGTCTTTTCCTCCTTCATTTCTATTCTATAGAAGTTATTTTGGCAAAGAATCATTCACCTATTTCTCCTTTCTATCATATCTCTCTCTGAGGCAAAAGACATGACAGAATGTGACAACAAGACATTCATCAGTCATATTTTCTGTGCCAGTTCAGAAACTGGTTAAAAATCTCTACTTAGATGAAGCTCCCCTAACTGATTCTTTGGGGCCATTTGCACACAGATGCCACGACTTCTTAGGCTTCCAGTTTCTATACTGTATGCAGGCAAAGGAGGCCCTGTATTTTCTGTTCTCTCTCTTAAATAATTTTTCTACTGATGATTAACTATAAAGTAAGATTGACTTATCAGGGAAAGCTAGTTTTCTTCAGTTGGAGAGAGGACTGAGTGGAGGAAGAGCAAAGGCAGAGTAAAGAGCATCACTGTTGCTTCATACACAATTAATATCCTTCATTACAGATTTTTCATTAACAACTGATACTTATACATTGATACTTAAAGATTTTTGTGACTTATAAATCTCTACATGGCGTCTGCTGTCTGTCCTCCATTGGTAAGAATTTGAACAAGGAGTAAATAACCGATGTTTCCATTCAACTGACTGATCGAATGATTCAGCTGACATTCCTATCATCCCTAAGATGCTTTCACAGATAAAATCAAACAATTATTGAAATATGTGCAGAAATATGAGTATTCTTCAAGGTATTAATTTGCAGTTTTGGTTACCGTTTTTAGCAAGAGAGATCGCCAGCAGTATCAAGTCAAAGGCAGGGCTAGAAGAAGATCTTTAAAAAAGATATTTTTGTTCTTTCAAGAACTATGTAAGTGATCTTTTATTGTAGTTGTGTATCTATTATTAAGTCAGTAGGCTTAATAGTCTGAGAATAAATGTAAAGTTGGTTGAAAGAAAAATCTCTCTGCAAAGAATAAATTGAATATTAGCATCTTTTATGTCAAAAAGAGAAAACAAACTCAGGTGTTAGGATAGACTTATTTGATAGTTTTAGCAGGCAGTTTGTGTGTCCAAATACCCACAGTCACACTCTCATTTCATGCCACGCTACCAACTTACAACTTACAACTATCAGCACCTGCAATTTTTTTCCTGAGTGGCTATGGGAGCCCGCTCTACCATATGCATGGCAGAATGAATCACTACCAAGGAATAGCCTTGACCAACGCCTGACCAGAGTTTTTTTTTGTTTTTGTTTTGTTTTGGTTGGATTTTTTTTTTAAGATTTTATTTATTTATTTGACAGAGAGATCACAAGTAGGCAGAGAGAGAAGGGGAAGCAGGCTCCCCGCTAAGCAGAGAGCCCAACGTGGGGCTCGATCCCAAGACCCAGAGATCATGACCTGAGCCGAAGGCAGAGGCTTTAACCCACTGAGCCATCCAGGCGCCTCTTATGTCAGGTTTTAGTTTCCTCCATTTTCTCTCTCATTTTCCTAAACTCCTATGACTTTTTCTTAGAGTCATTTATGAATATGCTAATTATATATAGGTCCTTTTTTGTAGGATTTCTTTCTGAGGCAATGTAAACTAAAACAGAGGTTAAAATGTTTCATGATCATTTTTTAAAGCTTGTCAGTTCTTAATCATCAGGGAAAAACAGGGGACACTGGTAATTCTAGGATGTTTAGGAGGAGCCCTTGTTACCTGGGTACAGAATGTACCCTTAGAAACGGCTCTGTATTATATCCTGATAATGTAGTAGCTGGTTAGTAATGATGGCCATACATACATATAGCCCAGAGCAGGAGGTTCCACTCACTGCTATGAACTGGAACTCAAACTTTTAAAACACTGTTACTCTAATGAGACAACCTAGACAATTTTGGTATGTACATGAGAAATGATCTGGCTCTCATCACTGATTTATGCTTGAGAGGTACAGCTATGAAAGTGGACAAAGCCCCTCAGTTTACAGAGCTTACATTCTAATGGTATAAACCTTAACAGATACTTATTATTAAAGCTAGTTTAGACAAAAAAAAAAAATCAAAAACCAACACAAAATGACCAGTGTTCAAGACAGAGAAAATGCCCTCTAGGTCTTATTATTGTCAATCTTTTTGAATAAATAATGTGCATATAAATTATTTAGTGTAAATTAATATAATTAATTAATATAGTTATAATATAAAATTATAATATAATTTTAAGTTTAAGATTAACTAAATATCAAATGCCTCATTGGATACATATAAGCCTTAACTCCTATCATTAAATATGATCCCTTTAAGCTCTATACTTCAGTTAATATGAACCAGTTCCAGTTCCTAGAACAATTTCTCTTTTCTGCCTCTCTATCTTGCAATTCCTATTCTTTCTGTTTACATTCACTGATTTTCCTTCAACTACTGTCTTCTTGGAAAACTACTATTCACTCTTTAAGATCCCAAACAAATATTACTTAGTCAATTATGTATTAATTATTGCCAGTATATGCAACACTCACTTGCAATTATGTGTAAGTTTTGTTCATTATTGAACTTTGAATTCTTTAGAGCAGGACTTCTCAAACTTAATTGTGCATTTGGAATTATGAAGGAAATTGTATACAATACGGATTCTATCCCAATGGGTCTAACATGGGGTCTGTGATCCTAAATTTCTAACAAGCTCCCAGGTGATGTAATGTCTGATACTACTAGTCCCTGGAACAGACTTCAAGTAGGGAGGCTTTAAATGTTACTTGTTCCTGTTTGTATTGTACCTGCCGGGCATGGAATTTGGCACTTTATAGGTACATCAGTGTTTATGTATAAATGGTTTGATCTACAGGTCGTTATTCTTTCATGTAACTCCAATACCAAATTGCAAAACTCCTTGGTGTCTTTATTTTCTCTGTACGACTTCCTCAAATAGTGTATATACATGGGGTTTTCTATAATTAGAAATATATAAAAAATGCTGGTGAAATTGTATCTCAGCTTTGTAAGGTGACTGGTCAGTATTGTAAAGCAAAAGGTAAAATGTTTCTGACATATTTAACTTCTAAAGCATAGTAATATGTTAAAGAAATACACTTATGTATCCAAAGCTATAATTAAATTTTAACTCATAAAAATAATCAACTCCCTACAGGAACAGAGCATTTTCATTTAAAAAGCTACTTATTATTTCTATAGCCATACAATGTTGAATGTGCTGTTTGATCTTTTAACAATTTCATTTTAAAATATTCACAAAAGAGTGGTAATTAAATTACA